>PVKA01000285.1:93282-170782 GCA_004027165.1 Ctenomys sociabilis | reverse complement strand
GAGAGGAATTAGCTGTCTGTGTTGTACCTGGGCAAACCTTGAGCTCTGCCCAGTATATCCTGTGTGGTATTTACAGTGCAAGAAGATGAAAAGGACTTTTCATAATATGAAATCTTTAGTCTACTAACAAAATCTGATTCCTCCCAACTGATTTAATTTTTTCCCTGGGATTTACCTCCTCATCCCCACCAATGAAGTTCATATTACATAATTTATAGAAGCATGGCTTCAAATGCCTGGGCAATTAGCCTAGAGTAAGCTTGGTTGGAAAGGGTGAGCTTTAACAGAGCAGCTCATGATGGCCAGTGGCTGCAGTGATTGTGCATCCAGTTTGCATGCAAATAGTTCCAGTTAACACCTGCTTTTGTCATTGATGGTATGACTCTGTACTCTCAAATGGGCCACAATTTGGGTGATACATTACAAGGTCACTTTAGCTGTGTCCACAGAATTCACCACGCTGAATTTTTATCTTTCCTTAGAGTCATCTACCAGTGTGCAGAATAGAATGAATCTTTATTCTGTTCGGCTTTTAGATGTGCAATTAAATCTTCTGTGTGTGCATGTTCACACACACACACACACACAAACACACACACACACACACACCTCACCACCTCCAAGAAGAAAGAGGAAAATGGTTTTCAGAGTAATTACCATTTCAACATAATTTAAAAAGAAAAATTGTTATATCAAATGCAATGAATGAAACATAATATGCAAATATGCATGCCTGGAACACAGCACTTTACATTATGATACTAATCATGGGTTATTCTCCAGTGAAACACAGAGGTGGTAGGGACATTGCATTTATAGGAAAATTACTTAGTGCTCTGAAAACACAGCTTGCCCCCACACTTAACAAATCACACTTTTAAGCAAGTCCACTTGTCTAGCTCAACAAACGATAACTGATAAAATATTTTTTTCCTTCCTTGTTCTAGAAAAACTCCCAAAGCAAGTGGGGGCTAGATGGTGATAGAAGAAGATTATTCTTTTATTTAAAAGTGGACAGTGATATTCAAATTTCTCAAAAGAAAAAGTGGGAATTCCAGCAATTATGTAATATGGTCTATCAGAGAGCACAGACAGATAATAAATGTAGAGGGGCTTTAGGAGCACAGACTCAGAGTGGCTCAGCCCCCCATGCTGTGCCCTGACTCAGCCTCTCAGTCTGGCTGCAGGCTGTGCCATGATGTGGGCAGTGTTTGTCTTCCCTGTGGGGCAGGGGAATTTCCTGTGTCCAGTGTATCCAATTTTAATAAACAGTAAATACTGAATGATTGCAACTGTGTGGGAGACGGTGTGAATGAGAATGACAGCGAGTGCGAGGGCAAGGGGTAGTGTGAAATCTGAAAGGCAAGGTCAGGACTGGGGGCCGGTGTCCATCCGTGACGCTGTACATAAAGGATCCCTAGATGGTCACTGAGGTGGTGAAGCCTGATTGACCCAGTATCATGAAGCAACAAGCATCCAGAGTAGAGTTGGTAACAGATAATTTGACAGTTTTTCTTTTTTCTTTGTGGAACCGGGGATTGAACTTAGGCCCTTGTGCTTGCCAGGAAGTGCTTATTCTACTGAGCCATCTCCCTGGCCCCATAACAGCTTTGCTTCATTTCTCCTAAGGCCAGAGAGGCAGTCCAGGGCAGTCATCTAAAAGGAACTTTCAATTTCGTTAGCCCTCAAGGTGAGCACTTAAGGATATCCTCACAAGTGCACTTTCATTTAGGATTGCTTTATGCCTCCAGAAAACTTTTATGGGGAACACCCAGTTATTCTTAGTTTTTGATCTAGGCACCTGAGACCTTGGAATGAAAGAAGCTGAACAGGGTCTTGCACAGGAAGGGATTTCCTCTTGGAGTCTGTCTGATCCTGGTTTTCCCTTTTCTTTGGGCAGATTTATGAAAGCACTGTTCCCACCAAGGCAAGAAATTGCCACCAGCCCCACCTTCTCTCACACTCACCATTGATAGCACTGTCTCCCATTTCTCCAAAAGTGTGAAAAGAAATGTCATTTCTATCAACAGCAAACATTTGCAGAATATTTACCATGGTCAGATACTATTGCAAATGCTTTGTCTGTATGTGTTAATTGCATTTTTAAAATGATCCTCTGATGCAGAGAGTGAGCTTTTCCCTATTTGTATGGATGAAGAAGTGGAAGGATAGAAGAGCTAAGTGACTGGACAAAGGTTACCAAGAAAGTAAGTGGCAGGTCTGGAAACAGAATCTAAGTGTTCTAGTGCAAGGTTCTGTGCTCTCAACTATGATGTCAGTATTTATGTTACCTATGGATGGTCCTGTGGTCACCAGGATAATAGGACTGTCACTGGGTTTGTAATAGCCAGGATCCAGTGAGCCCTGTCTGCATATCAGACAAGGTGTTAAGAGCTTTACCCATCTTAACTTATTTAGTTTTCTCAGCATAATAGCAGAGTAAGCTCATTGTTGTTTTGCAGATGAGAACACAAGCTTATCTGTAAGTAATTTGTTCACAGTCATGTGGTATGGCTCTTAACAGCTGCATAAAAAGCTAGGTTCTGTGTGAAGTCCTGAAAACACCCTTGCTCTGGAGCCTCACACCAGCCAGAGTCTGTTCAGGGTTTTGATTAATTCATTTTGCCAGTGGTGGTCATGTTACCTGGCCTGGGGCTTGAGGGGACCTATGTTCACTTCACTTTCAGGAGAGAAGGGTAAATGAACAAAGGAACACACCCACATCAGGGAATCTTATCAGAAAATAAATTGATGTCCTTTGCTTACCATCAATTTACTACTGAATTTTACACTATATGTTGTGTTTCTACATTTGTTTAAAACTACACTTTGGGATAATCAAGTACAATAATAATCATCAAGATAATTGGGTACCTTTGACTGGATACTTGTAACATTGGCCAAGATTAATAGAAAAAAATTAAAAGATGTTTAGGAGGTACTGTTTGTTTCTTAGTAATATTTACATTAGAAATATTTCAGGGATCTATATGCTATGCATACTATGGTTATATGTACATGCATATAAGTAAAACAGAAATATATGACTTCTAGATTATTAAAGGTCCAATGCCTATTTTCACGGCAATTTAGAACTGCAAGGAAATTTGGAGATTGACTAGTTGAGACAGGGAAACTAATGGAGGCCAACTGCTTCTATGACCAGTCAAGCTTTCAGACATCTAATATTATTCATATTCAGTCTTAGATACTTTATTAATTCTCTCTGATCACTTGTCTTATGCCTGCCTCTTGCTGGAGGGAGTTGACCATTTCTTTCTTTTTCTTAGTGCACTCTGTGGCTATTTTCATCTCTAATCACAGATTTAATGAAACCTTGATCAAAATACTGATAGCATACCTTACAGAACTACAGATAGCAATCCTAAAATTTATTTGCAATTAGAAGAGACATAGCATAGAACAAAAAAGAAGGGAAAACAAGAAAAAAATCTGGGCAACAAAAGCAAGTCAAGACACATTCTAGAATTTTCCATTCAGTCACAATTCCTGACTTTAAATCATACTACAAAGTTATTATGATTAGAAACAGTGTGGTACTGACAAATAAACAGACCTGGGAAATGAGTGGAACAAATTAGAAGATGCAGAGGCAACTCCATCTTTGTCTTTGACTAAGGGGCCAAACATGTTCACTGGAAGAACGATAATCTCTTTAATAAGTGGCTCTCTCTCTTGGATAATGTTGATTTCCTCTGTTTGGTATCTCAGTGGCTACAAAAATACCACAGGTATAGAAAACAGCATAATATCTAGACTTATCAATCTGCCAAGTGACATAGACAAACTAGTAGATGCTCATTGTTCTTTCAGAGAACAGTCACTTTTTAAAGTTAAATGTCTTTACCTGTACAGGTTTGTACATAGCCTACTGTATAATAAATTCCAGAATGGGAAAGAAACGGAGGTGCTTTTGATTTTGTAGTTGAGAAACTGAAATCTAAGTACATAAAAATTCTTATCCTGATCAGTTTGGAACCAAGGGCACGATTATCCTGGATCAGAGTCCGGACCACATTGACTTTCCTTGATTACCTGGGAAATTTCTTCTATGACCTACACATGCTTTTAGCTGATGTCACCATTTGTTTTCCACAATATATTAAATACACTCCTATCATATTTGACCAAATTCCTTTAAATTGTGGCATTAGGGATCTTAATTAATTGGCCACTGATTAAGTGGAGAAGCAGCGTGTAATAGTGCTAGATGCTTAAGTGAGTGCTTTGAGGTTCACCCCAAAGACTCATTGAGCACATCTCTGAGGAGGGAAACCTTACCTAGCTCTTCATTAGAACAAGTCTAGCGCACATACACAGATTTCCACAAAATAGCAAAATCAGATTTTTTTTTTATAACTTTCACTAAGTTTACTAAGCCTGGCCTAAAAAATTACTAAATTAAAATTTATACCTTTTTTAGTAAACCACCTTGTTCAGTAACTTATTCATCAAGTATAATGATTTTCTTTTTTTATGTATTTAGTGCGGGGTCTATAGGGTCTCACTACATAGATCGCACTTGTAGTGATCCTCCTGTTTTCAGCCTCCCAAGCGCTGGGATTACAGGTGTGCGCCACCACATCCAGTCTTAGTTGCCATCTCAGCACACCCCTGAGGCAGGATCAGCACAGCAGGCTGGGGACCAAACCCCGGTCTCTGTGTCTGCCTAAGCAGGTACTTTAGTCCATTGAGCTATCTGGCTGGCCCTATTATTTTCTATCATGAATCTCAAAATGGACTTGATGCTTGGGGATAGGGATAAAAATCATACATTTGTTCCACAATTTTAATAGGAGAAAACAGAGACATAAAACAATATTGGGCTGCTAAGACAGCTCAGTGGTAGAGCACTTGCCTTACATATGCGAAGCACTGTGTTTGAGTTTGATCCTTAGCAACGTGCTCACAGAATAAAGATATAAAACTGTTACAGATGTTATGGAGATAAGAAAGTGTCACTCAGGGCTGGGGTGGTTTGGTCACCAGATGTGATTACTTTACAGCTTCCCAGAGAAGATGACATGATAAAAAGCTACAAGTCTTGAAAAATTGGATCGGTCTTTCCTGGGTCAGAAAGGGGACACACATTCAAGAGTGAGGGATCAAGTGTAGAGATATGAAAGTGTGGCATGTACGTCATTCTGAACTCAGTTTATGTGACTGCTGTACAAACTTCAGAAAGTGATGCAGGGAAATGAAGGTGGGGAAGTCAGAGGTTGGCTGAAGAAAGGATGTTTCTAGTATGCATAGACTTTGAACTTATTCTATGAAAAATGAAGAGTCAAAATTGGCTCTATACTTCCTGTACTATGGACTTGCTTTTAGGAAGATCAGCCCTGGTAAGATGGATTTGTATGTGTGGGAAATCAGGCTAATGAATAGGGAGACCAGTAAGGGGACCCATGGCTATGCAAGAAAAGATGCAAATGATGCCTGAAGTAAATAAAAATGAAGACACAGATGAAAAAGGGAAATTGAGGAAGTGTAGAGGATGGGACAGGGAGATAGCTCAGCAGTATAAGTGCCTGCCTAGGCAAGCATAAGGACCCAGGTTCAATCCCCAGCATGTGCTGGCCCCACCTCTGGGTGTGCTGAGCTGGTTACTAAGACCAGACGTAGTGGCTCACACCTGCAATCCCAGCACTGAGGAGGTTGAAACAGGAGGATCCCTGCAAGTCTAAGCTTAGTAGTGAGACCCTGTACCAAATATATAAAAATTTAAAAAATAAAAAGAAGTGTATAGGAAACAGAACTAGAGGAATTTCATGACTAAAAGGTATGGCAAGTAAGCAAAGTGACACTGAATAGAAAATTAAAGAGCCGGATTCTAATCATATCTGTGTATCTTCCACTCTCCAGACCTGTAATCTAGTGGGAATTATAGTCTTCTTAACCAACAATTTCCATTTGGTGATGGCAAAGTTGAAATGCATTGTTCTTTGAGTCTCTAAAAATGTATGATTTTCTTAGATACACAGATTTATAAATAGATTTGCTTGGATCTTTTTAGACTCCAGAAAAATTGTTATTAGCTATTTTAAAATAAGTGCAGACATACTATTTCTGTTTTCTCATTTAATCCTTATAGCTTTTGATGGTGGGTAATAGCATCATTTTCATTTTGCAGATAGAAAACTGACACAATGAGAGAAGAGTAACCTCATATCACATTGTTTGGTTTTTGTTCTTTCTACCCACTAAGTCATTTCCCTTAAGTAGCACTAGGGCTGCATTCAACCCTTTCAGTGTCTGTTAATAACAATATTATTGTCTATTGTTTCCAAAAGTTCATTTCTGCAACAGATAAATTTTATGATCACTAGCTTAACATAGTCAAAATTTGTTTCTTGCTCATGTAATTCAATTGGTAGTACGACATGTGATCTCTTTTCTCCATAGTTATTCATGGCCCCACATTGATGTAGTTCTGCCATCTTATGTGAGAATTTTAAAGGTCACCTTGGCATCCTCTATCAGAAAGGGAAGGCAGAGCAGGTGATGTAGGAGAAGATTCATAGAGTTTGGCCTGAAGGAAGCACAACTTCCTCTTGTTCCTGTTCCATGTGCCTCTGTTCCAGCCAACTGCAAGGCAGAATGCAAAGTGTATTCTTTCAGGGAGCCTCGGAGCTTAGTGGACATGCCTTGTCCATTAGAAGATAATCTTTTGAAGGCTGGAATTTGAACCTAGACCATCTGATTTCTGAATCCTCAGCGAAATCATGTGCTACCCTGCCTGTTGGACTACATCTGTTCCATACGATTGCCAGGAATCAAGCTGTCGCATAATGTGAAGATGTGGGTTGACTCTGGTGAACCTTATGATACGCAGTAAAGATTTGTGAATCCTAAAAGCATCCCAGGCTTTTAAACATTTACGAACTGTTGAATTCATCAAAATTGGCCCATATTAAAAGCAACAATAGCCTTTTTTATTTTTATTTTATTGAAGTACAAATATCAGTGAGACAGTTTTAAGGTACCTTGACAAGATGGATTTGGTAAATTAATACATTACGAACTGTTTTCATAATGTTTTGGTATCATAGAAGGTGTATACATGATATTATACTTACAGACATTATTATAGCATATGTCTCTTATCAGTAAGTTAAGAGTGTAGCTGTTTGCGTATCTTATTTTTTATACCTGAATTACATCAAAGATTCAATAATTAATACTTTCTAACTTGTTATTTTCCTAGTGGTTGTCCATGGTACTAGAAGTCGACATAATATCCTATCCAACCACCATTAATGCAAATCTTGCCTCTCATAGAATTATGTAGAAGCACGGTGTTATCTATCCCAACTGTATGGTCCATACACACACATCATGATTCTTCCTTTCTATACCCCTTCCTTTGTCTACACCTGTTAAAGATGGGCACTCCATTGTCATTCAACTAATTTAGGTGTTTGAACTCGATGACACAATCCAACACAGTCCAGCATTCCAAAACAATAGTGAGTTTTCTGAAGAAGTTGTTGACCATAGGCATGTACAGCTCAACTTATTATTATGGCCCCGCAGTGTATACTTCATTTTTATACTTTTCTGCTGGATGGTTAAGACCTAGATAGAGCAAGACCTATATCCCAACACATGTACTTTTTGTTTCTTATGAGGTCAGTGAAGTCCCCTCAGGGTTTATCTTGTAGTCCCGTACCTTATTCTATAGATCCTTTGTCTGTGTCATCCATGTGGATGAGTCACGGCCAATGCTTGACCAGTTTGCTCTCTGTGAGAGCCTGAGAGAATGTTTTCTCTCCATGTGACTCTCCCCAGGCACACTATAGAACTTTGATCTCTTTCCTCTGTGGCTCCATAAGCTCCTTGTTCAGAAAATTTGGGGCTCAACTAAGTTTCATGATGTTGCAGTACAGGTTCTCCTATGCCCTGAGTCTTCGCTGACCTTGAAAGGCTAGGGCCAAAATGTTGGCTGGCCTGTGGCTCTTCTATTTCTCTAATTTTGATCTGTGAACTTAGGTTGTTGACCATCCAGAAGAAAAGCTGATTAGTATCCTGCAGCATATGCCATTCACTTTGCCTTATCGGAATCAATTGATTTTAGTTGTTGTTGTATGTTTCCTTTTGTATTTCTGCTTTTCGCTTCTTATACTAGGGAGACTATATGATATTTATACATGTGTGTTTGGTTTATTTCACTTATGAGTATATGTTCAAGTGGCATCCACTTCAGTACAAATGCTTCAAGCTTATCATTCTTAATAGCTGAGTAATACTCCATTACATAGAAATACCACATGTTTTTCAACCATTCCTCATGTGATGGACATCTTGGTTGTTTCCAAGATTTTGCTATCACAAATTGTGCTGCTATAAACATATACACATATATCACTATGATACAATGTTTTCAGTTCCTCTGGGAAAATTCCCAGGAGGGGGAGAGCCAAAATTCCTAGGAGGGGGAGAGCCAAAATTCCTAGGAGGGGGAGAGCCAAAATTCCCAGGAGAGGGATAGCTGATTTTTTTTAAATGTAAAAAGATACATGTGTCTGAAATATGAATTTTATAAATTCTGTTTTACATTAAGTTCACTGACTTAATGAAGCTAATTTGTGTCACTTGGAGAGATTGAAAATTGTTTATACTGTGAATTTCTTTTCCCCACAGATTTAATAAATTGTTCTCATTATAAGGAAACTTAATAATTTCATAAATGTATAATTTTTAAGTTGGAAGAAAATTTAGCTAAATTACTTCTAAATATAGTCTGATTTCTTCATATTGCATATAAAGAAGGAGACCTACAGAATGAAAGTACTTACCCACATCTCACTCTTCAGGGACCCAGCATGCTAGATGCCCGGCCCTGTGACTTTTTTTTTTTTTTTTTTAGTTTCTATTGATTGTGTCATTTCCCTTAAGAAGCAATCAAGCTACACTAGACTTCCCCCTAGAAACTCTTACAGGTGTGTTACTAAGAAAAAGGACAATACGAATCCTGTAATGCTAGTGAATTGAGAATGTTCTAATTCTTTACTGTGTAATTTAGGGTTAAATAGAATTTTTTTGCTATTTACAAAGTGATATAGATATATGAAATTATATTTATACATACATATATATATGTATATATATATATATATATATATTTGGAAATAACATATGTACTTTATATCTGACCATTTTCCTTTCATTGTAACTTCAGCTGGCTTTAGGGAGATCATCGACAATGTAAATTTACACTATTAGAATGTATTATTATTTTAAATGTAGAAAGTCTGACTGTTGGATTGAGAATTTCTTGGCTATTGTATTCTAGGTGAAAATCTGTCTCTCAGTAATGAATAATTTTGAGTGATAAGCTACTTTGGTTCATTGTAACATTAATTTTAATAAAATAATTTGTCTTGGCCGTACAGTGATGGGTCATGAAACAAAGACATCATTGTGTCACTCCAAGAAAAAAAGAGGATCACCAAAATATGTTCAATAAAATATCAGAGCAAAATCCTCTGGGGCTGGCCAAATAGCTCAGTGGACTAAGGCACCTGCAAGCAGGCGCAGGGGCTGGGGGTTTGACCCTCGGGCCTGCTGTGCCGCCCCACCCCCACCCAGCGTGCTGAGTCGGCAATTGAAACTGGGCCTATAATCCCAGCTCTTGAGAGGCTGTAAACAGGCATATTACTAGATGTCCAAACTAGTAGTGAGACCCTGAACACTCTGTAGACTCTTTCCTAAAATACAAAAAAACAAAACAAAACAAAACAAAACAAAAAACCCAACCCTCTGGTTGAGAGTTGATGTTGTTAATAGACACTATCCTCTGAAATGGAAATTTTAGGATTGCTGTTCCTTAGTGAGAGTCTTTCCTACCCCCCTATATTTTGATATTTTCCAGTATACACTGGCACCAGTTTAGAAAGTTCTGTAAAAAAAGTCATTGTCATTTGGCTGTTTCCTCCTTGAGCTTGCCATCCTGTAACTGCATAAGTTACAGGAACTTGTGACATTTTATTCAGCAATTTAAATGACCATTTCTTTTAATTAGATTCCGTCAGCATGAAAGTCTAAAAATATGCCCCATTTTCTCATTCTAATGAATAAAAGTGAGAAATTAGCTGTCTCCAAAGGTTTTTGTTTCAGCACATTTTTTCCATTCAAAGTGATTTACAGCAACCCAAATCTCCTAACTAGCTTGTACTTCAAATGCCTATTGGCGCATGTAGGTGATGCATTATTTCTGCTTAGAAGGTGTAATACACACTCTCCGGGGAGCTAGCCAAGCTGGATAAAACTATTCAGTAGGAGTCTATGAAGACAAACAAAATTTCAGAATCAATGAGACAAATCAGAATACAAATAAGAACTGAAATCTATTGGCAGTGAAACTGAGTAGGAACAAATTCACAACTCTGCTAAATTTACTCTCTTCTATAGCTTAAGTGTCAGATTGATTTTTATTTTTAAATTTATGTATTCGGTACAGGATCTCACTATGCAGCTCAGCTTGTAGGTGATCCTCTTGTTTTCAGCCTCCCCAGTGCTACGATTACAGGGATGCACAACTACACCTGGACTCGGGTGCTGGCTCAGCGTGCTCAAAAGCGGGGCTGGCATGGTGTGAGGTACCAGAAATTGAATCCTGGCCCCTGAGCTTGCCTAAGCAGGCACTTAGTCTGCTGAGCTATCTGACAGATTGAGTTTTTTAAACAGAAATTTTGTGTCAACACAAGTTTATAAGAGTCCTTTTGAAATATGAGATTAGAGCTTTCATAAAATGGGTATAAATTTTCCCTACATCTGCATGTTGTGATACACATGCATGCTCTGCCACTTTGATATACATCAATTATGCTAATAGTTAAAAGAAGATAGTTAACATTAGGTATTGTGATGCAGTTTTCAGGCAGTTCCACACGTATTATTTGGTCTTTAAGAGGATACCATGGGTCCATTTTCAAGATGAACAAACTAATACTACAAAGTAAATGAACTTACTTAAAGGTTTACTTAACTGTATTATAGGTCAAGCTAAGCTTAAACCCAGATGTTTCAGTCGCAGAACCCGTGTCCTTTCGAGATTGCCAAGACTTACCTCTGGGGACAGCAATACTCTTACTGTCATTCTTCCACATTATTTGGAGTTTTAGTGTGTTTTATGTATTTGGTTAAGAAAAATATTTTTCAGTACAAGGAAATGAACCTAGGGCTTTGATCCGGAGCTGGTTTTTTTTCAGCTGCTTATCTCTCCATCTTCATTTTCCAGTCCCTCTCTTCTTTCTCTTTTTTAAAAATTTTTACCCAGGACTCTGCCAAGTCATTAAGTTACCCTTGCTGGCCTCTAGATGGAAATACTCCTGCTTTTATCTCCTACGGTGCTGGGATTACAGGCCTATACCAGCATGCTCAGCTGAAAGGCACTACTTTAATAACAGCTTAGATCATGATTTCTGGTGTCTCAGCAGATGTTTCAGTGCCTCAGTTTCTCCACCTATAAGTTGGAGGTAGTCAGTTTCCTTCTCAGCAGCTGTTGTGCTGATAAAAGGATATAACCGTTGGCATATCTTAAATACTAGAACAACCATGAGCAATTATCATTATTCTACAAATTGTTTCTGGTTGTGTGAATCATTTTTACATGTGGAATGTGATAATGCATAGACTTTTCTTCACAATTATTAACCTAACACTAGCAGCCACAGCCACTGTCAAAGTGAATGATTTGTACCAATATTATCCCACTATTGCACATTCATAAACCCATGTTTTATAGCTATGACTTTATATTTGTTTCATAAATGATAAGTAACTGCATTCGTATCGTGCACATATACATTGAATGGCGCTTGTATATAATTCTCAATTACCTATGCAGGTATATGAGCCAAATGCAGTTTATTTTGCTTCCCCCTCCATTGGGAGATGTTTGAATGATTTTACACCAGAATAAAATACCAGACATAGTATTTTTATAAAATAGATAAGAGTCTTGAGGTATCATACGAGAGGGATTCATCTAAGGTCATGTTCTAGGGCAAAGTAGGGTCATTTGGAAGATAGTAATTAGAACAGGCTAAGACTTGGTGTCCCATTTCTAAAAAATTTAGTGAAAACCTTATGTCTTTGTTGTCATTTTGTAGAAGCGTAGAAGACAGCACATTTGCATTTACACATCACATCCAGGGAGAGGAAAAGATCAGAAAGTGTGTGTGTGTGTGTGTGTGTGTGTGTGTGAAAACTGTTGATTTGTTCTATTCCATTTAAGCCTTCTCCAGGGGGTCTTGTATCATTTTAATATGATGCTAATTGATCTTCTGTGAAGCCTATTTTGTTAATTTGGAAAGCCCTAATATTTGATTAGACTAATTTATCGTGAGCTTTATCTAAATCGATATAGAGAATCTTAGCTTAGATTTCCTACTATCTCATTAACCTTTTAAAGAAAAACCACAGGAATTGCTTTTGCTTTCTTAAATTGCTTGTTTACCATTTATTAAACATGTACCTCATACTGAGAAGTTTACATGAAAAATTAGTCTTTGTTTACAACTTGGTAATCTTAATAAGAAACTAAGATACCATTAAAAACCTATACATTTTCATTTTTATGCCTGCTAAATGAGACTAAATTTTGATGGAAGGTTTGTTTCCATCATTTGAAGTGTCTCATTTTTTAGCTACATATAATGATTCTAACTATCTATCTATCTGTCTAATATTGGACAGTTTATATTCTTACATGCTTTAAAACTTTTTGAGCATTGAACAATCTTTTGTTTTTGTGTGTATGTGTGTATCTGTGTATGTACATTTCTATCTATCTGTCTGTCTGTCTGTCTGTCTGTCTGTCTGTCTGCCTGTCTGTCTGTCTGTCATTTATCTGTCTATTTATCTATCTATCATCTATCTATCTATCTATCTATCTATCTATCTATCTATCTATCTATCTATCTATCTATCTATTTATCTATCTATTCATTCTTCTTTAAAAGGTTAGTTATCGCTCTCTTCTCCAGATAAAGCTTTACATTTTCACTTCAATAAGAAAAAAGAAGGCTGAGAGATATCACCACAAGCATATCAAGTTTCTCACAGGAAATCGAGCCTTCGTAAACTGTGAGGAGGGACTGTGTGGCATGAACATGCTGTTTCTGATGGCTTCCATTGCTCCTCCTTCCCCCATTTTCCACTGTCTTCCTCACATTCTGCATTACATAGCCTGAGGGGAGATGAGGCACTTGTTTCCTTTCCAGCACAGCTACCTTGTTCTTCTCTTTGTTCTACCTTATGAGCATCATAACTTCTTTCCCTTTCTGAGAAAGAAGTCACACATTTTCTTTGCCAGAGCTCTGACCTATCCAGTGTAATTGTCCTATTGTAGGGGAATTCATTCCATCTCCTCAAATTATATTATAAATATCTTAGCAATATCTGTTTAGTCTTTCTTTCACATTGACTCCAAGAAGCTAGAGTAATCGAGGTGTTTTAAGATATGAGATTTCTTTTATTTACCTTCAAAGTAAAACGTACACATTGCAAAGTATACCCCACCAAGTAGTTTGTGAGCAGGAACAGGTCCTCCGTAGTCAGAGTAGGGTAAGTTTGTGGCAGTAACAAAATCCTAATTGCAGAAGGCCAAACCATGAGTTTATTTCCCATTTGGACATCATGATTGGTGGAAATTTTATCTCATGCCTCATCATTGGGGGATTATTCTCCACTATCAAGCACATAATTGGTTATTCAGGCTGGCAGAGGAAAACACAGCAAACTGCATACGAGCTCTTAAGGCTTCTATGCAGAACTCATTAGCTTTCCTTCCAGTGGACAAAGCAATTCACGTCCACACAGTGAAAGTTAATGGAATGGAGAAGTACATTACTAAATGAGCTCTGAAGAGAGAGAGAACACTAGCAATGTTTAGTGAGTAGCAGTCCTGGCCACCACAGCAGCTCTATCCTAACATTTTTCTTGTCAGGAAAAGTAGAAATGAATTTAGTGATGGTATTAAGGGAGAACCAGATGCAATTTTAATTTCATTTTCAGTGTATAGAATGCATCCCTAGAATAAAGGTAAAAAATATATATATCCTTGGTGCTGAAAATTTGCCTCTTTTCCTCGGGAAGAAGACATGCGAGCCTCATCATGAAGCCTTGGCTGCTATGGTGCCAGGAAGGAGAACAGAATTATGGCCATAGTCAAGCTCTTCCCAGCACTGCCTCTGCTCTTAGACCTCTTGCTAGTGTGTCCCTGTCTGAAGAAGCCCTCATCATTGGCCTCTGGCTTCCATTCAGAATTATATAGTACTAATCTTGTCGTCACTCACACCTTTCAGTTTTTTGCATTTATCAAAAACATCCATGCATCTCAAAGAACCTGTTATACTTTTCTTGAAAGGGTGTACAGGGTCACACTCCTAGATCAGACTTGGTACAGCCTCCCAAGGGGGGAGATCACAGGCACGTGCCACCACGTCCAGTCTCTTGAACGATGCATCGTTACACAGACGTGTTCACACCTTCTCCCATTCCACTGAGCCTTCTGCAATTTACTGTATGCATCAGCAAACTCCCTACCAGGTAGTCCTACTGGTCCTTCCCTTTAAATTCGTGCTTCTTCTTTCATAAAACCTACTTGATATTTTTTTTTCTTTTCAAAATTCTCTCATATGTCATAGGAAAAAATAGATAAAATAATGCAAGAAACTACTTCACCTTACCACCTAATGCGTTCACACCTAACTGTCTCTCACCTTACATATGGTTCTCTAACTTTTGTTAAAATGGACTTCGTTCCCACACCACTCCAAATGTTACCTTCCCGGGAGGTGCCCTACATCTCAACTCCTTTTTACTTTTTAAGAATAATCTTTTGAATCACTCATTTCTCCTCCTGTGTTGTCAATGTATAATTTTTGTTCTGCCAAAAACTGTACTTTACTAACATCCATTAAAAAAAATTATGCACCCCACTGCTTCTGCTTTCTTTCTTTTACAGAAAAATTCCTTACAAGAAATTCTATTACTCTGTACTCAATCTTACCTGCTGTCCTCTACTATACGAACATGGTATTTAGCACAGCCCATCTAAAATGCCATTGCTTTACTATGTTTAATTCATTAATACTTTTATTTTCATCATGGCATGAACATGACTTTTTCTCCAACGTCAGTTACCAGCATTAATAACAATGGCAGGCCGGAGAGATAGTGCAGCAATCTAAGCATCTGCCTGGGAAGTGCAAGGGCCCAAGTTTGAACCATGGTACTGAATTCCCTGATGGCCCTCGAGGCCTGGGCATGCTGTGCTGGCTTGAAACAGGGTGTGGCGGTACACGCCTGTGATCCCAAAGCTGCGCGTGCTGAGACAGGAGGATCACTCCGAGTCTGAACTGCCTAGCTAGACCCTGTATCAAATAATAAATAAATGAATAACCAATGACAAAAATAGTAGTAAGGGTAGCTAAAGCATGGAGATGCCTACTATGAGGCAAGTAAATTTCTGAGTAAGTTTTACATATTAATTCATTTAATTATCTAATAATAAACCCTGTGAAGTTGCTATACACACACACACACACACACACACACACACACACACACATATATATATATATATATATTTTTTTTTTGATATTCAGTAAAGCTACTGTCCAGAGAGATAGGTGGTGATCTAAGCAATGCTGTTAGGGATGTTAGGAAGAACTTAGAAATATATCCAATAGTTCTGTCTTTGGATTCTATTAATTTACACACTGTCCTGAATGATTTTTATTTTTAATTGACAAATAAGCCATACACATCCTGTACAGCATGATGCTTTGAATCACATATACCTTCTGGAATGGCTACAATGAAGTAATGAACGCACACACTACCCGATGTTGTTTCTTTTTTGTGATAGGCCTTTACAATGGACTGTTAGCCATTGTCAAGAAGGAAATACATTGTTATGAACTGTAGTCACCATATAGTAAAATATATCTCTTGAACTTATGTCTGTCTAACTTAAGACTTTGTATCTTTTGAAAATTAACTCCTATCTGTGTACCTCAAGGCCCTGGTAATTGCTACCATCCTTTCTGTTTCTTTGAGCTCAACTTTGCTGGATCCCTCATGGCAGTGAGATCACCCACTGTCCCTCAGTGCTGCTTACTCTCTCACCTAACATCTTGCAGTTTTCTTCATTTCATCACAAACAGTGATTTCCTCCCTAATGGGCAGACATTGCTCAGAGCGTATATGCCACATTTTATCCTTCACCCAGTTATCTATGGATGGAAACTTCATTTGATTCCATATCTCAGCTATTGTGAATGAAGCTTTGATGAACATAGGAGTTCAGATTGTGTCCCTGGCATGGTGATTTCTTTCTCTTTGGATACATGCACCATACTCAGTAGTGGGATTGCTGGAGGAGAAGGTAGTTTGTTTTGTTGTTGTTGTTGCTATGCTGGGGATTGAATCCTGGTCCTTGTGCGTGATAGGCAGGAACTGAAACACTGAGCTTAGAAAACCTACTTCAACTTTTAAATTACAGTTTTGCTACTTTCTAAATGGAAATGTGTGTTATTAAATAAAATGGTAAATTACAAGAAAGGGGAAAACAGCAGGAAAAGGGAAAAGATAGAAAGTAGACTTCACTGAATAAACTGTTGTATAGATTTGACTCTGTAGTGATGTAAGTGTTTTACATAATTATGAAATAAAATCAAAGTTTTAATAATTAAAAGAAAAATGGAATAAATAAATGTAGGTATCACATTAGTGGCTTACAACATGAGGAAATTATTTTTAAGTTAAACATAATTTATAAGTTTATAATTAACTTTAAGCTTAGTTACTTGATTCTGCATTTAAAATAATAATAATAATAATAATTGGATCAGGGAGATAGCTCAGCAGCATAAGTACCTGCCTGGCCAGCACAAAGTCCTGAATTTGATCCCTGGTACAAATAATGATAATAATAATGATAATAATAATAATAATATTTTAATAACTATTGAACTAAATTTGGGCTTTTAATTATTTAAGTAACTTAATCTTTTTTACTGTAAGGATGGAGTCAATTTGCCTTCCCAATAATAGTAAATATTCCCTTTTCTCTGTATCTTTGTCAACATTTAACCTTTTGTCTTTTTGGTAATAACTTTTAACTGTAGAGGAGATACAGTGGTACCTCAGTTCCTGAACTGAATTCTTTCCATGCTTTGGTTCATTCATTCCATGATTCTTGTTGGAAATAAACTGTGAGCATATCTTCAGAACCCAGAATTGTGGAATAAATTCTATGACCAGAATTGTGGTAAAAATTCAGCTCAGGAGCTGAGGGAGCCCTGTATCTCAGCATCATTTTGATTTGTATTAAATAGAAGGTGAGTGACACTGAAAATCTTCTGTATCCTGTTGGGTGCTCACTCGCAGCTAGACTGGACTTGAATTTATGATGTAGCTCAGATTTCCTTGAATTTATGGTGAAACTTCACGCCTCAATCTCCCAAGGCTGGAATTACAGATGTGCACCACCGTGCCGGGCTCCCTGTTGGCCATTTGTGTATCTTTTTTTTGAGAATGTTTATATCCTCTGAAAATTTTTAACCTAAGATAGTTATCTTGTTATTTGTCTTATTTTTTGAATATATTTTGAATTTCCATCCTTTATCATGTGCATGGCTAATACATATTTTCTCCCTTTCTATAGGGTGTTTTATTTTTTTCCTCTGTTGTTTTCTACCGGAACTTTTTATAGTCTATTTTATCTATTTTTCTTTTGTTTTCTTCTTCCTTTCTTTTTCTTTTTTCTTTGGTGGTCTCACCATCTAGTTCAGGCTATCTTTGTACTCACTATTCTAGCCTTGAACTCACAATGATCCTCCCACCTCAACCTCTTGAATATTGGGTAAATGTTTCTGAATTAAGTCACTACCCAAATGCATGACAGCCTTTATCTTATGTTTTACTTCAAGACATACATTAAAGATATAAACCAAGTTTATGTTATCTTGTGTGGGGTGTGAGATAGGTATCCAGTTTTATTCTTTTGCATGTGGATACCTAGTTTTCTAATATCATTTATTGAAGGTATTGAACTTTCTTTACTGTGTGTTCTTAGTATCTTTACCAAAACTTTCTCCTATTGATTCAAGTGTTGTTTGGTGATGTGGTCATTTAGATATGAAATGTCCCTAAGAGTCTCCTATGTTCCGTGGTGGAGTAACTGGATTAACAAGGTACTGGAGTGACCCATCAATGAATTCAAAGGTCATTGTGCTGTTGGGAGATGGATCTGATGGGAAGAATATTGTTAGGAATGTGCCTTTGGCAGGCTGCTCTCCTTCCTCTGTTCCTGCTTTTGTTTTTCTGCTTCTGGGCTACCATGAGGCAAAAAATTTTCCTACACCATGCTGTTTCTGCCTTGGAGCCCAAGACCTTGGACCAAAGCCCTTGAATCATGGACCAAATTAAACCTCTCCATCCTTGAGTTGTGGATGTTGGGTATAGTGTCACAGCAAAGAGAAAGTTGAACAACATGGGAGAATCAGGGAATATTGGTTTTTCAATGGAAAATTACTTCTCTTCATTTCAATGAATGTTTCAGCAGCGTTTGACATAGTGGGTCAATCTCTTGTTTTTGATACATTTTATTCTTTGGTTTCCTTTTCCTTCTTCTCTGTCTCTGTCTCTGTCTCTGTCTCTGTCTCTGTCTCTGTCTCTCTCTCTGCACTTTTTTTTTGCTGTGTTCTCCTCTTTATCAATGCCCTTACTATTGTCTCAATTTCATATCTGGATTTGGGGCTGCTTTTCTCCTTTTTCTTTCCTGCACTGTTAACATTTCAATGACTATATTTTTCACTCCACAGCTTCATATACTATTTATACATTTAGGTCTCTTAATCTGTCTTTGGCCAAAATCTCTTCCCTAAACTCTATCTCACAAATGTTTTCCTGAGTTATGTCTCTACCTGGATGCCTTATAAGGTTCTCAAACTTAAGATGGCCAAAATAAATGCAGAGATATTTTAATTCCACCATCTTCCACAAAACTTCCTCTTCCCCAGGCTTTCTGTGCCTGTCAGAATCATCCACTTCTAACTGTTCAGTCCAAATTTAGGAGTCATCATTGATTCTCTTCTTTATCATGACAAGCCTTCAATCCATGGCAACTCAAACCTCTCTATTGAAACATCCTAACCTTTTGTCGCTCTGTCTCTTGCCCTATCAAGTTCATCAACACCAGCCCTATCCTCTACCACCTGGATTCTACAACCACTTTATAGCTGTTTCCTACTCTTACTTTCTTCATCCCACTCTCTGAAGATCACCTTGAGTAAACATCAAACTAAGCATGAATTCAACAATATCATTTGCATCCAAAGATTTTTCCTTGCAAGGAGGATAATATCTGTTTTCCTCATCAGCTCCTACATGAGCTTCAAGCATTTCTGACAAATTCCTTCCTGACAAATTTCTTCCTCTTTTCCTTATTTTAGGGCTTTGTCATTTGCTTCTCCTTCTGTTTGCAATGACGTTCTTTGTTTCTTAGATCTTTCATAATTCAGGCTTTATTCTTATCATTCAGCTCATCCTTCAAGTTACCTCCTCAGGATATCTTGTCTGACAAATAAAAATTTGGACATTCCTTCATGCTCAGTTAACTAAATACCATCTCTGTACTACCTTTTTTCTCAGTAGGCTTAAAATCCTAATATCACCTTTCCTAATCTTCTATTTAAGTGCTTACTATTGGTTTCTTCTCTCTTTCAGGCTAGGAACAGACTATAACCCTCATTCATTGCTGCATCTGGTATGAAAGTTATGCTTAATTGGTAACTTGATTGGATTAACTTGATCACCTCCTGGCTGGTTCATCAGAGAACTATACCCATTGGTGTATTAATACACTGATTTTTATGAAGAATGCGTTGATTTTCATGAAGGAATATGTTGTCAGACAAAGCATAGGGTACTAACAGGATGTGTCAGTGGGAACGTGCCTTGGGAGGGTTCACCTCTGGTTTATGCTCTTCCCCTGTTCTGCTTCTTGTCTGCCAACAAATAGGCAACTTTCTCTGCCCTGCCCATCTACCATGATGCTTCTGCCTTAGAGACAGCTGATCATGCACTGACTCCTCTGAAACAATTAGCCATCTTAAGCACCTCCTACTTTAAGTGGCAAGGGTTAGGTGTTCTGTCCTGGCAGTGATAAAGCTAATTGGTATCTGTACCATTTGGGTAGGAGACTAAGTACGTGCCATGTAGAAGGCAGCATATGCTCCTTGCATACTGTAACATAAAATGTCTAGGAACTTAAACATGATTCATGTTTTAATGAAGAAATTTATTTTCAGGAGTCCAAGAGGATCAGACAAAGAATCTGGATTTTACATTTAAAAACATTTTTGTGTTTGAATCAAACTCATGTCTATAGTGGCAGAAAAATCTTTGTAGCATTAGAAAAGGTTTATGTTTCTTAACTCTTTGGAAGAGTATGTGTTAAAGTTGTATGTCACACTGGAATGTCTTGGACTCACATGGAGAGATGAGAGATATATAAAATGTGTGACTTACTCTCTTAGAAAAACGTAAGCAGGTTCTCTAACCTGAGTTACTGTATATTGATTCCTCTCATCTCCCAAGAAAAAGGTTAATACAATGCATGATCTCAATTATAATGGCCATATGTTTATAACTGTTAACAACTTTGGATCTCCTATTTTCCTATTTAAATTCAATTCGTTATCAACCACCGTTTAAATTTCTGAAAGTATAATACTTCAAAGTGTGCTTGACTTAAGCTTTTTTAATTTTTAGAGGATAAAACTTATGCTTTATCATTTCCAATAAGATTAATAATTTGAAGAAGAAATTCAGAAGAAAACAATAAGGATCATGAGAGTCTAGAAGCTTATCATGTTGTAAAAAGTGAGGTCCAAAGTACTCAATCACCCTAAAATCCCACTAACATTACTTTGAGTTTAACAAAGTGGTTATGGATCACAAGAACTTGGGATTGGGGTTGGGAGGCTGGGGTTTAGGTACTCGCTGACAGTTATAAACCAATGTGCTCAAGTTCTGACTGTAGTTGGTACCACTTGGTGCAGCTATCCACTCAAGCAAAATGCAGAGGACCAATTCAGGATCCTAAGACTAGCTGAGCTTCTAGGAAAATGGTAACAATTAAAGAATCATTCCGTTAGTTTGCTTCTGGGGATATTGGGCAGAGCAGTCCTGAAGCTGTGGTCCTGATGCTCTGCCTCCTGTTTCCTGGGAGGACATCCTCGGCCTGGCCCTCACACTCTCCTTCTGATGGGCGTAACAGTGTTACCAGTACCTACCTGCTTTGAGAAAAGGATCAGTGTCAGCCCCACTTTGCAGTACCTTGTCCAGGGTTTACTTTCCTTTGACTAGCATATGGAACAAAAGAATGTGGAAAATCATACGTAAATAACCATCTTTGGATCACACCATATATTGCCTCTATATTTCAGACTGTTTTACACAGCTCATTCTAATCTAGTCAGTAATTGTTCCTGCTTCACCAAGCATTTACTGACAGAAATGCTCTCACCACATGTAGAAAAGAAATCAAATCTGCATTATGGAGTTAGCATCATTGTGTTTCTAGTTTCATGCATGGAGAATCCCTTATAGAGCTATATTTAATGTACTGCTAATTAGAAAGTGGGAGGGAAGTGTCCAAAGCTTTCTCAGTGTTGTTTTATCTTTTGTTTGTGTTTACACAGCTCACCATGTTAAAACGGGAACTTGCGAGGTGGTGGCGCTCCACAGATGCTGTAATAAGAACAAGATAGAAGAACGGTCGCAAACAGTCAAGTGTTCCTGCTTCCCTGGGCAGGTGGCTGGCACCACACGAGCGGCTCCCTCTTGTGTGGATGGTGCGACTCCTTCTGTTGCTCGCTGTGACAGAGTAGATGGGCCTGCTAGGGTTTGGAACCCCACAATAACCAACTATAGTCAACCCTGGGAAATCACACGGTCCCAATGAAGTTGGGTGGGCAGTTAGAAGTCTAAAATCTTTTAGACGGATGCCTATAATCTTGCGAGGTTCAGTTACAAAAGACATTGTAATGAGGTTCTGTTACACCAGTGGATCATGAGGGGAGAAGCATGTATAAACTAATTGGGAAAAGCCAGGTGAAAATTCATGGCTTAATATTGTGAGTTCCTAAACTCGGGTGAATCTGTGTAATGAAAGAAGCAGCACCCTCTATGTGAATGAATGTTTTGTTGGAGAGAGTTCTTTCAAAATCTGATTTTTAGGGCAATACATGAGAGTATTAATTTCTTTCTTTGAGAGTTTGCCTAACTATAACAAAATATAAATCTTAATAAGTACCTATTTAATTGATATTAGTGCAGATAGTAATTCATTAGGTGAAATCCTATGATAAGATTATTGCTTGAGATAAAGAATAAGAAAAATGTGTCAACTCTAACCTATTTTTAAATCCTCTCCTATTTAGTTTCTGGAGTTTTTAGCCTACTCATAGGAAATATTGCAGTGATTCTAAAATACACATTCTAATGTAGTCCTGGGGCCATTTTCTCTATGTTGATAGAAATAAGTAGATGTGTACATTCACATAGATTGTTTAATATAGTTGTCTTTCAGGGCCTATAATTGCAAATGAAAAGCCCTTTAGCCTTGTGATTATAGTTAATATCATTGCAACGTTCATTTAGAAAGTTTGTTTTTATTAATTTTAAACAAATAGCAATGAGACAATTTCAAAACTGATTAGTAGGACAGTTTCAATAATTAATACAATGCATATTGTTGTCTTAGTGGTTGTTCATTGCATAAGATGTAGACATGATATTGTGTCCACAAACACTACTAGAACAAATCCCTCTATTCATTTTTTTAAAGAAAATGTAGTTATATATCTATCCTAACTACATTGAATATATAGATACAAAATGGGCGATCATTTATATCCCCTTTTTTGTTCAGTTTTGTCAGAGAAGGCTATTCTATTGTCATTTAAATATTATGTGTGTGAATTCAGCAAAATATTCCAATATATTCCAGTAGCCTATACTATAGTGGGTTATCTGTAGGACTGGCGATGTCAGATGTTGTTGACTTGAGCATTTTACAGCTCACCATATTAACATGACTTTACTTTTTATACCTCATTTTTATAAGTTGTTTCCTATTTAGATAAACATATCTATCTCCAAAACAACAACAACAACAAAATTTTAAAAGAAAAATTCTTTCAGTTACACATCTTTTAGTGAGACCAGTGGCTTTTGTTCCATTTTAAATGCTCAGCTGAGGAGATGACAGGCTCAAGCAGAATGCCCTGAGCTGATTTTCGTCTCTCTTGTAGCTTCCATCGTGGAGCAGAAATGGTGGTGTCACATGCAGCCGTGTTTGGAGGGAGAAGAATGCAAGGTTCTCCCAGATCGGAAAGGATGGAGCTGTTCCTCTGGTAACAAGGTGAAAACAACTCGGGTGAGTAGACAGCCAGCTTAGGTAGGCAAAATGTCTCTGAATTTACAGAGAACGGGACAAGTGAAATGGCATGCTTAGCAGCGGTTACAGAATGGTAGTACATAGTTTTTTGCATAGTATATGTTTCCCATTTTTTTCCTCATTTCATTTCCATAGCACATTTTCATTTCACAGGAACATCATAGACCGCCATCAGCTGTCATGCTCTCGGATAAATAAGCACCGTTTGTTCCTTCCTGAGACACTGTTAGGCATCTGGAAGTTCTTTTTTTTCCAATTTTTTTTTATTTTTCTGCAGAACCGGGGTTTGAACTCAGGCCCTTGTGCTTGCCAGGAAAGCACTTATTCCACTGAGCCATCTCCCCAGCCCCTGACAGTTCTTCAGGATGTGTGTTACCTACTTGGAAGGTGATCACAGTCCATAGCCTACTGTGTAGGAATCTGAGTACATTTTGAAAAAGAAGGATTTAGTTTACATATAACTCAGTAAAAATTTCCCCCTTTTTCCTGTTTTATGAAGGTATTTCTTTTGATCTTATTTATTTTTGGAACACTTGAATAGTTTTAGTGTTAGGGTTTAAACTAATTTTAACAGGTTGTTAAGAGGAGCTGCAGAATCTTAAGCTCAGTATACAAAACATACTCTCAAGACAGTGGTGCATTTCAGCTTTGCAAGGAGTGACTGCTGAGGGATGCAAGAGTGAAAAAGAGCTTTATTCTCTGATTTGCCTAATTAGATATATGGATTTTATACATGAACAGATTTTGAATTTTATTTTTATAGAATTAGCAAATACAAATTTTGTCTTTTTTTTGGTGTGTGTGTTTCTCTGCACCTTTTTTTTTTTTTTTTTTTTGCTTTGAAGAAAAATATACAGTCAATTTGAGTCAGATTATTAAATAATATACCAAAACAATGGAAGGGGACATTTTATAAGGAATAACATAAAATTAAAGACTAATTCATTTATAATATTGTTTCATAACAGCTATAATTTTGGAAATATTTAAAAGCTTTTTAAATAATCTCATCATATATAGTTCAGTCTGTCACATGAAGTCTTTTACTGATTAGACAGTGACCAGAAATGACTAATCAGCTTCTGATGCTATAAATAAAAATATTAGTTGTGAAATTATTATTGACTTTTGCTTGTTAAACACCTTTTCAAAATATAGGGCCTGGGAGATGGCTCAGTGGAATAAGCGCTTCCCTGGCAAGTGCAAGGGCCTGAGTTCAATCCCCAGTTCCGCCAAAATAAACCAAACAAAACAAAATACAGTAAGTGCATGTTCGCTTAGTGTGAATAATTGTTTTACTCAGGGAGTTAGCAAGACTATTGTATTATTATATTATTATATTGTATTTGGACACACAAAATTTACTTTTAAGCTATTTGTACTCTGAAATTATTTTTTAAGTACTATTCTTAGTTCAAAGTAAAGCTCAAGGAAATTCACTCAAGGTTTGAGATTCTAAAACAAATGAAAAAATAATAGGTGAGCATTTTACAACCAAATTCTGTTTCCATTGCTTTAGTTGACTGGTGAAGCTGATTGAAGGTACTTAAAACTTATGCTATATGCCAAACAAAGTGCTGTAAATAATTGTCTAACTTAATCTTCTTAAAGGTCCAGTGAATAGAAAAATATTTTTATTTCTTTTGTACAGATGTGTAAACCAAAACTTCAAAACTGTTAAGTGACTTCTCAGGATTGTAAAGCTACCTAACTGGGAAGTGGGGGTTGAAGCCACAGAGCCCTTTTCCAAAACCTGTTATCTTAACCTCCATTTTGCACTTAACTTTATCTTATGATTTAACTTATTCTCTATAATAGCAATAAAAGTTTCCTATAGTTCTTTTCACATGAGGTAGACCTTTAAAATTTTTTTTTAACTTTAAGGATCATTGAAATGAAAAGGTCATGAGTGGTAATCTAAATTCTCAGAAAAAAATAAAAGAGCTGTCTTATTCTGCATTGGTCATATTCTCAATAATCTAAAATTCAAGTTGAGTCTGTGCTTCACAGAATTCTTCCCAATATGATGAAGCAAGAAGGATGAGAGACAGAATTCAGGAATAAACAAGCAGGAGACCACGTCTAGGTCCTATTCTTTGCTTTAGTGCTGTGTTATCCCTTGGGTCATGAATAGCATCTCCTGGTTTTCTTTTATCTCTTTTGGCCCACAGTACAGATGGACATAAAGGACCCCCTGTAAAATTCATAGAAAGAATCCATGCAACCATAGTTATTTGGAGTGTTTTTATGATCTCTAATGATTCTGATTCTCTGATTCCTATTTTATTATTAATTATTTTTGAACCAGGAACTCAACTCAGGGCCTTGAGCTTCCCAGGCAGATGCTCTTGCCACTGAGTTATGTAGCTATATTCCTGGCCCTATGATTTTCATTTTATATAAATTTTTTGTTTTGTTTTTTTGGTGGAACTGGGGGTTGAACTTTGGCCCTTGCACTTGCCAGGGAAGCGCTTATTCTACTGAGCCATCTCCTCAGCCCTATGATTCTCATTTTAGAAAGAAAAATGATCATGTATAAAAAACATAGGATTTGAAAGAAGGAATTTCTTGAGTAAAATCAAAGTAAATTATTATTGGTCGGTTGTGGTGGCACATACGGGTACTTCTACCGCTCTGGCAGGCTAAGGCAGAAGGACCACAAGTGTGAGCCCAGCAGAGGCAACTTAATGAAGGGATAATCTGCCTCAAAGATTTTGTTTATGATAATGTAAATGCTGAAGGCACTGGATGTAGTATATATGTTAACTCTTTTTTTTCTTGGCAAGAAAACACCTACTGGCATAAAAAAATGGGGAAAATGATATTTGTAACTAAAGAAATAGTGGAGCATAGCAAATATATGGCAAAAACATGCAGCTATTTTTTAGGGTTGGCTAAATAGCTCAGTGGATTAAAGCGCCTGCAAGCAGGTGCAGGCCTGCGGTTTGATCATTGGGTCTGTTGTGCCAGCCTTGACCCCAGGGCACACTGAGATAGCAATTGAAACATTGTGGTGGCATGTGCCTGCAATCCCAGCTCTTGGGAGGCTGTAAACAGAGAATGACTATGAGTCCGATCTGAACACCCTGTAAACCCTTCCCTAAAATACATAAATAAATAAAATCAAAATGCAGTTTTGAATGTTAATTTGCTTTATAAAATGCTGTAAATGAATTTCTTTTTCACAATTTCTCTCTCTCTCTCTCTCTCTCTCTCTCTCTCTCTCTCTCTCTCACACACACACACACACACACACATACATACATACACACATACACACACACACACTCCAGAGTCATAAGTTTTCTGACATTTTCACTGAAATAATGCTAATAGTGTAAAAGACAAAAAAAAATCTTGAAGTATTCCAGGGGACAGTATTCTTTTGCCCACAGGTGGAGATTAGACAGAGGTGATATTGACTATGCATAAATCACAACAGAAGAGACTTGAATAATTGTTTCAGTAGTGATTATTATTGTCTTTTTTCTAGTCTTTTTATAAACACAGGGTCCTTTGCTGCTCGCATCAAAAAAACATTAGAACACTGATTTGGCTGGTCCTAGACATTGAAAGGAAGTTCAGAGGCAAAGCAGGAATGAACAGATTACAAAGTAATGGAAGAGGTGCTTTTAGCTAAAATCTATTTGTGTTTCTTATGCAAGATATGTCTGTCATGTGGGATTATCGTTACAAGCAAAATGGCTCGAGAAATGGTTAAAATTTGCAATCATGTACACGCTGTCTGATACTTGCCCACAGCCAGTCTGGAATGCTCGGGCAAGCTTAATGTTAAAGCAGCCAGTCAGCAACGAGGCTTGCACGGCTTCAGCAGGGAGCAGTGGTACTTTCCAGAACTGTCGGAAAACCAGTGGCTGGCTAAACTCATTTTAGACTAACCTGGAACCTCCACTGTGCTTTATACTATGTCCATCAATGGTACCCTCCCCTGGCTTGGCGCTAAATGCAGACAGTATGCTGCCCCATTTTCTGTCACAAAAGGAGGAATCATAAGGGATAGAAGCCACTTTTTGTAACACCACAATTTTGTCCTTCCAAACCCCAAGCATTAAATCTGGAGAGAACAAAAGATGGAATCTCTATCTCCCCAAACGCTATTCGAAAGGTGTGGAATTGAGAAGCGTCCATGATACCCATAGCTATCTCCTGTACTGCTTTTAAAATATCCAAGGTTTAAAATTGAAAGAAAAGCCATATAAGCCTTTGAATTTCAGACCCACTCTCAAAGGTAAATAATACAGAACTTTTAAAAAGACTCATTAATAAAAGAATAGTCCTTCCAAGGTGAAAGAGCACATAATTATATGCTAATTATACAACACAAAAATAGCAAGGGCGAAAGGTGCTGCGGAGCTTGTAAGATACGAGGAAAACAATTCTTCACCACTGTGGAATCACTGGCTTACAAAAACCGACTGCGGTTCATTTCTTTTAATGCTTTGATACTCTCTTTCTATGGGAGATCCAAGGAAGGCACAATTTTCTTTCAGAATTTCCGGCTCATCAGCGTGAACACCAACTTTCAAATTCTGATGTTTACCATAGCTCTTAGCTCTGACTCTTCACAAGGAAAACTGAATATCATTGTCTACAAATCAAGACTTTATTTTGTCATTAAAAAGATTATCTTTGTGAATAACACTCCCAAGTTGCCACACTTTTCACATGCTCGAGAAAAACATTGTGGGTACTTGCCTAACTAATTAGACTTATTTTATCTTTATTTGTTAAGGTGCATAAGTAGATTAAAAACCCTGATACTTAACTGCCTCTCCAAACACACAAGATTTTTAAGGGCAAAGAATATGACGTTATTTCATTGTATAATGCAACGAAGGCAACAGGTACTAAAAGTTTCCTGTACATAACCTTCTGTAGTAATACTCAGAACATGAAAAGGAGAGGGAAAAGCCTTTACTTAGCTCTTCCAGAGTGCAGATCAATGTCAACTGCCTTGTACATATTATTTTATGTGGCTTTCTTGATGGTAGACACTAAAGAAAGCATAGGACTTGTACATCATAATCCCTTCCCAAAGGGGTGTGTACTTGGATTGGGAAATGAGTACTGAACAGTTCTATTATTTGTCCCTTCATAGCCCACTGCCAGTCAACACTGGATTCAATCTTAAGTAAAAATCAGGAGTGACTTTGTTAAAGCAATAAAGAACCATGCTCCATGAATTTAGCTTCTGCATTGTGTATGCACACATGTGCGTGTGTTTGTGTTGTGTGTGTATATTCAAATGGATGCATTTATTCAAGTTCCTTTAACTAATGTCTATTTTTTGGTTTTGTGTTCCAATGATATTTCTAGTTTTCTATGGCACTAATACCTGGACAATCTCAGGAGATAGATGAGTATCAATTTTTTAATCCTTTCCCTGTAAAAGGGGGGAAATTCTCAGTTTGAATTGCCTTGAAGATTAGAGCCTCAAAAATCCTCCTCTTCCAGATGCTACTGGATTATATTCCAAGTCTTAGTAACCATGCTCTGCTGGTCATTCTGGACAGCCTCTTGTATAGTATTTACATATAAATAGAAAGAACACTGCAACAAGAAGAAAAGTCCATTTTCTTTATAAAACTTGTCTGAGTCCCTCAATATTTTTTGCGTTGAATTCTTTTTTATCATTATTAATTTTATTGAGAAACAAATAGCGATGAGACAGTTTCAAAACCAATTAGCAGGACAGTTTCAATAATTAATACATTACATATTGTTGTCTTCATAGTGGTTATCATGATACAAGATGTAGATATGATGTCCTGCTCAAACACTATTAGTACAAATCTTTCTTCTCATTGAATTAAAAGAAAGTAGCTGTATATCCATCTTAAATATTTTGTACACACAGATACAAAGTGGTCCTTTATTTATATCCCCTTTTTGTTTAGTTTTGTCAGCGATGGGTATTCCATTACCATTTAAATATTGTAGATGCATGAATTCAGAAAAATAGTGAATATAGTCCAGTAGTGCATAATAGCAGTGGGACTGGCAATGTCAGGAGTTATTGACTTGAGCCTTTTACAGCTCAGCATATTAATATGGCTTTAGTTTTTATACCTCGTGCTAATACTTTTCTGCTCAAAGGTTAAGACCAAGATAAAGTAAGATCTATATAACAAGAAATATAACTTTTGTATCTGACAGGGTCAGTCAGGTCCCCTCAGGGTTTACCGCAGTTTGTAGATCCTTTGTCAGTGTCAGCCATGTGGATGAGTCACGGCCATTGCTTGACCTTGAGTCCCTCAATATTGATGCTCACTTTCGCCTCACAAATTTAAGTATAGGTTTGGAAGAGAGTAGTTCTTTCTTGACCAGCCAAGTCTTGAGAGGCACATTTTCCTTCATTTGCCTTCATCTTATCACCAGCGAAACCCTAAATCGCATTCTGGTCCATAACCCCAAGCATAGTGACCTTTATGATGGTGGTCCTCCGGTTATTTTTATAGTTAGGCTTATATCTTACAGCAAGGCAAACATCTTACGTTGTGGTCTAGCATACGTGCAACACTCCCATACATGACACTAAAGTTAAAGTTGTACTTTGATAGTTTGGTCTTATTCTATTCTTTCCTTCTTGTCTTTTGCTTTCTTTTTCTCCTTACCTCCTTTGCCCTCCTTTCTTCCTTTCCTCCAATGTCCACTTCATAGTTGATTTTCTTGCATGGTAATCTGTTAGTATCTATAGTTTGAAAAACACTACTGTAGCCAATGGTATTTGATTGTTTCCTTTGCCGCATCTGACTAATAGCTACTTCTAACTTGTAGACATACAAGTTACTAAAAAAGCAGCTTTTGAATCAATCTGAAATATCTTTGAATAAAATTTCATAGACTTTGTAAAATGTGGATTCCGTGGAAAGGAATACATATACTGAATATATCCATTTACCCAGAAAGTTTGTATTGCCTACTATTTGCAGTTGGTGTCCTAAGTTCTTTCATAGGCACTGACAAAAGCAAAAGAAAATAGATAAGAATTCTTGCCCTCACAGCGTCAGTATTCTACAAGAGCAGATTAGTTTTCCATTGTTGCCATAACAATTCTGGTTTTGTTTGTCTTCGTTGAGATGGGGAAAATGATATAAAGTAGTCTCAGGATGACCTGGAACTCACTGTGTAGCCCAGGCTGGTCTCGAAGTCACAGTAATCCTCCTGCCTCCGCCCCTTGAGTTCTGTGATTATAGAAGTGCATCACCATATCCAACTGCTATAACAATTTACTACAAATGTAATGTCTTAATACAACATCCATTAATTGTCTATAGAGCAGCACTCAGGCACAGCATTGCTCAGAGAGACCCCTGCTTTGAATTTCACTGGGCTGAACTCAAGGAGGAGGGTGTTTTTTGTTTTTTTTTTAAAGAGCAGAGCTATATTTGTGTCTGCAAATTCTAGAGGAGAATCGGCTTTGGCTTCCAGACTCATGCAAGTTATTTTCACAACTCAGTTCCTTGTCAATGGAGGACTCCAGTGTCCATTGAGATCTCTCTCAGCTTCTCAGGATGCCTGCATTTCTCATTACATATCCCTCCCCTCAAGCATGCAAGGACACATGGCATCTTCCTCCCTCTGGCCCTCTCTGGCATCCTCCGGCCATCTAACCTCTGTCTTTTCTTCTGCTTCTTTCTGGCTTACTTTTCTGCCTTTCTCATGAGCTCTTAATTGCACTGAGTCCACCAAGATAATCCAAATCAATTTTTTAGCAACTTTAATTTTATTGCAGCAATATTTAGATGAGTGCTTTTTTGAATAACAAAAGGATGTAAATCTTAGTGACATATCTTTGGGATTCTACTTGCTACACATGAAGAGATACAAGAGTAAATAAATACATAATATATTTGAAGTAACAGGTCACAGAATAAATAAATATAGATGGAAAACAGAGTGTACTGAGGCTGATTGCAAGTTGGGTGAAGTCCTGAAGGAGGTGATGGTTTCAGTCTGATGAATCTTTGAGGACAAGCTTCTTAAGATGAGGAGAGGAAAAGGACAATGCATTTATAATGAGGCATCTTTACAGTCTTGTATGCAAGGGTTAGCAATGATACTTTTGAGTGAAATGAAGATAAGAAGTGTGTATTGGTTTCTTAGTTACTGTTCACTCATTACTGAGATAAAGAAATCAGTCACAAACCCTAGATTCAGCTGCCTCAAAAAGCCAGCATCCTATAACTGCATAAGGCTTTTGGGGGACATTCAGACACAGATTGTAACAACTGGCCAGCTTTCTTGTAGGTGGGACAAAACAACAGATACCCACAACTTCAAGGAGAGGCTTATTTTTGCCCATAGACTCAGAAATTGTAGTCCATGGTGATCTGCCTCAAAGGCAGAAACAGAACAGTAGGGGGACGTGGTATAGGGATGTTGCTCAGCCCCTGGTGCCCGGAAACAGAAAGAACTGAAAGTGCAGGAAAGGAAGAAGCTAGGTACTAGAAATAGTTCTCAAGGTCATATGGGCATGACCCATGTTTTCCTGTTGTGGGGCACCTCTTAACATCTTATTTTGTTATAAACTCAGTGGGTTAATTCATTGATGAAGTTAGTGCCCTCAGAATGCAATCATTCTTCCAGGAGTCTTGCAATCTAACCAAGTTAATGGCAAGATTAATCAGTATAAAGGTCAAGTTGTAGAATTTAGGGGTGAAAGGTAGCCTAGGGCTTGCTATTATTGTTTAAAACTTTTGTACATGTGTAGAATGCATGAGTTGTCATTACATGAGATGGAAGGAGCTGTAGGAAGACAATGTATTTTGGTTTCTATAAATATCTAATAATTCTAGGCCATTTAACTCAATTGAAATTTCAGTGTAACACCCTAAAATTTACATTTCTTAAGAGTAAATAATTATCTACTGTAGTAATGAGGAATATAAACAATGAATGAGTGAATTTCAATTTAGATAAGAAATTAAATCTTAAATGAAATGGAGATTAAAGATCAAACATTTAAGAAATAATGTAATCATTATAATAATATTTAATTTTTAATGAAGATATACTGACAAGAATGGATTAGGATTTTAAAGGCATATTTTCCCTCATTTAGGTCTTGCCTTTAAGGTAATTCAGATACCAATCAAATGTCCAGGAAGTATCATTAGAAAAAAATAATATTTTAAATGTTATGTTTTAAATTTAAGAACTTCTCACACAGTGAATAATTTAATAGGGTCAAGAGCATATTATGTAATATCTATTTGGAGAGTTATTATAAATTAATGCAAAGACTTTAAAGATATATTGTTGAGACTGTATTACCCAAACTTGTTTTCTTTTTTTGTTATTAAAATGATAAATGAGCAAGATATTAATGCTTTGAAGCTTCTGTAGGATGAATATGCTTCTATAATGTTTGAGCCAAGTGTTATTTGTAGATGTTACTCTGAGTAGTGTGCTCATAACCTTAGAGTTAATTATAGGTGTTCACGCACCATAATAGAACTTAGCTTGCGCACCATAGAATTTTATTAGCAGCTGTGAAAGATATTGTAATGCAACTACTTATGGCCCATATATAAGAGAAGAGGGCAATGTTATTCTTCCTTACCTGTGGGCCAGTGGCTAAAATTCTGTCATTGTTTTAAAACCTTAATATTTGTTGAGAGTAACTATTTCTGGAAAAATAATTGATTCATCTGTTTTTCATTATGTGGGATTCCTCACAAACAGAATAGCACATTGTGGACTTAAAGAATAAAGGGGCTGTATAGGGAACTACAGTTAGTGGGTCTTCTTGACTTTCTATTGTGAGTGACATACCTCCTATTTAAATATACAGGTATTTGTACAATGTATAGCCCTGTATAACTCCATCATACCTCTTTTTCTCCTCTACTGCTCATATATTTCCTAGATGCTTAATCATAATCAGTGATTTTAGATCAAAGTTTAATTTGTTGCTTTCAAAAATAGGGTGAAGTGAGGAAATGGAAGCTGATTTTTTCAACAAGGTCAGAGTTTCAAATGCCTTGTGACTGCTGTTAACATTGTGTAGGACAACACAGAAATGGCCACATTCCTGTGTCTCTCTAGGAAGACTGTGAAGCTCAACTTTCTTGAAAATCCACAAATAGTCAATTGCCTAAATTGAGGATTGTAAATATCGCTATTATAAACATCATCGTTGAACTTTATTTTATCATGAGCAAATCTCATTAGATGGTAGCCAGTATCTTTTAGGTGTGCTAGAAAAAAGGTTTGTGAAATTGGTTTTGTGGATAACTACCTTGGAGAATAGAACTAGGAGGAGGATCATGTTTAAATTGTTTGACAATATAGCTTGCAAAAGGGAAAAATTTTGTTCCATAGCACTGCGAAGAATACAGCTGACGGCACTGTCTTAGTGACTTTTCTCTTGTTGCTGAGATAAAATTTCTCACCCCCAACGTTAAAGGAGGAAAGTTTCACTGAAGAGTTTGCAGCGGTTTGAGTTCATAATCTCTTGGCTCCAAGGCAAGGTGGCACACAGTAGAGAAGCACATGTTCATGGAGGCAGGAGACAGAAAGCAAGCAAAAGAGGAGGAGAAGACAGGGCTGTTTCTGTCCCTCATACATTTATTATCCAGTGTTCTGGAATTAGGGTGGTGTCAATCCAGTCAGTGAACTAATACAGCGATCACCCACTCTTAATCCCAGCAACACTGACTCCAGAGTTGCATAATCAGTCATATACTCTAGGTTCAGTGACCTCTGAAAAAAACCTATCACTGCTTGAAGCTTTGGGAGTGGTGCTGGGGGAGCCAGCACAAACCAAACATTGCACCCCTGGCCTCCACAAAGGATTATGTACATTCTTTCATGCAAAAGGCATTTGGTCCATCTCCAAGAGTTGCCAAAGTCCTAAATATATTGGCATTGCTGAAAAGCACATGTCCAAAGTATCTTCTGAGATTTAAAACCAACTCTTACCTAAGGGCCCCTGTACAAATGAAAAAGTCGAACAATTCCAACATTCATAGCTACAAGGTAGACATTTCCATTCCCCATTCCAAAAGTTACTAGGGAATGGGATGCAAAGAAACAGAAACAAAACAGATTCAAAACCCAAAAGGGAAAATGTTAAGTGAAGCACTGGATGTGACCTGTGGCAAGATGTGAGCTCCAAAGGGTTGGGAGGCTCCACCCCTATGGCACTTCCCACCCTGTGGCTACCGTGGCTTCTCTCTTGGGCCTGATCATCTCCTTTCTTATAGTTTTCTTCAGATAATCCACATTCACAGCTTTTCCAAACTTCTGGGGTCTCCACTGAGCCCTTGGCTTCACACATCACCCTTTCAAGGGCACACTGCCTGACCTCCCAGACTTTCTGAAATCTAGGTGAAAGCCTTCCTTACCCACAACTCTTGAATTCTGCATGCACTTAAACTTAGCACCATGTGGGTAATGCCAGAAGTCTGCTGCTAGCTGGAGCAGTAGCCAGGCTCCCCTCTCTCTTGCCTACAGAGGTCTAGTGCCTGGATCTCTGAGCACTCAGAATCCAATCCTAGAGAATAAATTTTGTAGGCTGCTGTCATTCTGGAACAGGGTGGCCTGTGACTTTTTTCTCAAGGCAAAAAATCTTCCACCTTTACAAGTTTGAGGCTGCAAAATGTGGGTCCTGCTGCTGCTTGCGATGCTCTTAGGCAAATTTTTCTATTCTCAGGTTCCTTCTCAACAATTACATTCTCCTCTGTGCTATTTTTGCAGTCCAAAGTTTTACTGGAGCTACCTTTCTGGCCAAATTCAAAACGTTTTAAATTGTTCTTCTGGCATCTTTTTTCTTGATTCCCAAAATATATCTGATAAAAAGCCCCTACCAGCAGCTATACTACTGCTTCAAGATTAGATTGCCTTTCAATTTCTTTTGTTAGATTAATTAGTCTACCGCTCTTAATCCTAGTGTCAGTCAAAATCTCTGGACATGAGAAAAATGTATACAAACTTTCTTCTATGTCATAAGATGCAGTATGTAGTCCAGAAGCCAATGCAATCCTTCCCAGCAGAAACTTCCGGAGCCTGGTCTATTCCCAAAGAATTTCTGTCAGCCTTCTGTTCTTTTGGGGTCTGAGCAGAATCTCCCATACAGTACAGCAGTACTGTCAAAGTTGTCCCAGCACCACTTTTTCACCTAGCATCTCCAAAGTCTTTCCACAAGGCGGTGTGAAATGCTGCTGAACTACATGGTCAAGTATAGACGCAGTAATGCCTCCCCTCTTGGTAGCAAATTCTGCTTTAGTTACTTTCTGTTTGTTTCTCAGACAAAATACCTAGCAACCAAAGTTGAAGGAGGAAAGCTTTATTTATCTCACAGTTTGCAGAGGTTTCAGTCCATAATCAGCGGGCTCAAAGTTAAGGGGGAAAAAGGCCGAAGGAAACTACTCATGGCTGCAGGAGACTGCAAAGCAACAAGAGAGGAAGTAGCCCTCTTTCTACTTCTTACATTGTATCCAATGTGCTTGGATTAGGGTGCTGCCAAACAAACCAGTGGAGTGATCTAGTAATTACCCACCCTTAATACCAATGTTGCATTATGATTCAGTCCCACGGTCTAGATTCAGCCACTTCCAAATAACAAAACAAAACAAAACAAAAACAAACAATGAATGCACTACTCTTTGAGGGGACATCTAAGCATAAACCATAACAGGTACTGGATAAATTCTTCAATGTTAGTTCTAGATAACATTGAACGGATTGTCTTGGAAACTACTGAGTTTCTTGTTCCCAGATGTCATCAGCTTGTAATTTAAATTATAAGTAAAGTAAAAGTTCATTGGTAAGTCAGTTTATCGACAGAAAGGAAAATGAGCTTATGCAAAGGCATGGAAGTGGAGAAGATCAAGTTTTGCTCTGGGACTTGAGACCAGTTCACAGGATTAACATCTAGCTGTGAGAGGCAGTGAGTAATGAGAATCCCTTGGGTGAATAGTGAAATAAATGTCGATTTGAAGCATTTCTATGTTACCCTGTAAACATGGATGAGGCAGTGAAGAACCTAAGGTACACAGAGGAGGAGAAATGTCTGACTTATATCTATGAAGGTGTATCCAGTTATAATGAGTTGACAGAACCAAGACAGATGGACTATTGGTCATGGGTCTGGAATAAAATTAGAAAGTGAGGACAGTGAGGGTATGGAGGAGAAAAAAGTTCATATCAATATGGCATGGAAATTCGGTGAGTATAAGAAATGATTGCTATGAAAAACCACAGATTCTTTTGCTTCTCATATATTTATGGCACACTTTATTTGGTGATGGTGATTGAGAAAAGGGCTATATGAGATTGACACAGCCAGTGGGTAACGTGGTGCACTGACCTAAGATTTCAGGCAAGCTACCTGTGACCACTATGGTCTAGATGGCTTTGAGAAAACTGATTAGTAAGGCTCTTGAGAGGGAATGTATAAAACACGTAGAATCTTAGAGACAGCAGAACAGGTAATGTGAAAGAAAGTGGTTGCTAAGAAATATAAAGTATAGATAAATATGAGGAAAATCAAGAGGGACCAGGAAAGGAGGAAAATGCAGAAGCAGGACATTCTGATGGAGCTGCTAACTGATAGAATGGTATGGAAAATAAAACCGTTTAGGTGGGTTTCTTTCTGACTGTGAGGTTTTTGATCAATTAGAGAAGAAAAAGGAGAATTTTGCAAATAATAATATGAAAAATTAAGGCCACAGTAATAACTCTAAGTTGAAAATGATGAAATACTCTTACCAGAAAATAAGAATGTTTTAAAATCATAATATTGCACTTATTTTTCAATATTGTAAACTTGGGCCAGTGAGATAGCTCAGTGGTGTAAAGTGCTTGCTTAGGCAAGCTTAGGGAGCTGCAGAGACTGGTTTGATCCCCCAGCACCACATGCTGTCCTAGCCCCACCCTCAGGGTGGGTTGAACTGCCCTCCCCCCAAGCATGCACATTACAGAAAAGTGAGGCATTCAGTTGAAATATGATCTGAGATAAAAAGTTGAAGTTGCCAAATTAAAACAAAGAAACAAAATATCTCTACTTTATACCAGGCCAAGGATCTTCACATATTATAGTGCTTAGTACTGAAATTAATAAAGGTGGGTACTCATATCATGTTTGATATACTATTTTCTCCTGTGGTTCAGTATTATTGCATTTAAACCTATTAGGCAGTAAAGCTGAATTTCCTTGATTTATTTTAGATTCATCCAAAGTCAACAAAGGATTATTTGATTGAGGTATCAATTATTTTTGCCTATTTTAACTCTATGTTTATTGCTTATTTTTCTCTGGTGACAGAGTCACATTGCCCTTCCTTGTATCTCTTGTTCTTTTTCTAGTCCTAATAAATGAAAAACAAGGTTTAGAGAGTTTGGGGGAGAGTAGAGGGTAACAAAGAGAAAGATACACAAGATAATACCATCTAGTATAAACTTATTTTCAAAGGACAATCACAAACAATTGACTACAATCTCTACTTTAAAACTCTGCTTACTGTACACTGAAAAGTACTGTTTGAGCTGGGTGTGGCGGTACAGGCCTGTAATCCCACACTGGAATGCCGAGACAGGAGTATCACCACAAGTTTGAAGCCAGCCTCAGCTATATAGCAAGATCCTATCCCAAACAGTGCAAAACAAAACAAAGTCCATAAAAGGTACCATTGGAGTAACTGGATTCATACAGATGTTTTTATTTTGTCTTTTAAATTTTTTAAAAAATATTTATTGGTTATAGGGTCTCACTACACAGCTCAGACTTACACTGAGTCTCCTGTTTCAGCCTCCTCAGTGCTGAGATTACAGGCATGCACCTCCACGCCCAGTGTCGGGCCGGCATTCCTGGGTCAGCATGGCCTGTGGCCCCAGGTATCTAGCTTGGCCATTGCGCTTGCCGGGCAGGTGCTTAGAGCTTCTCAATAAATACTTTGGCTGACATTCAGAGGAATCTAAACAGATATCCTGATTAGAAATCTCAAATCCCAGTTTCAGTTACAGTATGTGATTGATTTTGGAGATCACAGAATGCCAATAAGTTTTTGAGATTAAATTTCACAAGTGAAATCAGTTTGGTGAAACCACTTTGCTTATTTAATGTAGACATGAATCATGTGTCTCCAGATTACAACTTTGAGAATTTTTTTTAGGTGGATTCTCAAGGAATTCCCATAGGAATGAAATTGATATAGAAGTTATTACTGATAAATTCTGATGAATCCACACTTCAACAATTGTCTAAGGGGCCCTATTTACTGAAACTGTGCCACATTACTATCTGATACCAAAAATAAAGATAAATACTCATAGCGTGAAAGAAAAATGTTCACATAAGCATTCTGAAATCTACATAGAATAACTAAATTATTTTCAGAAGTACTAGTAATGTCTCATTAAAGTTTCATCCTAAGTTTATTGAAATATCTGAGAAAATGAAGCATTGTCAAGATGTATTAGATAACCTTTAATTCTCCATTTTACCCTGCACAGCTGAAGAAAATACTGCTGAAGCCCAAGATAATTCTTCTATTTCTTCCATCAGTGGTTCTCCAAGCCTTCCACAAATACACACCAAGCCTATCTCATGAAGAATGGTTCCATAGCACACATAGCTCTTCCAGAGTACTCCTGGGTGACATATGTTAAGAGAATGCTAGCCTATTAGTGCCTCCAGCTATGTTTATTCAAGTGAGGTGTGTGTCACTCCCACCGTTAGCCTTATACACATTTTTTCACTCATCTATGATTTTGCATATTTTTTCTCTGGGGTACGTGTACCTGATTCTTCAAGGTAGTTCTCTTATTTTTTTTCTTTTTACCTACTACAAAATGATAGCTCCAGGAATCCTATTCAAATTGCCAAGCCCAATTAATGGCCTCTTTACCAGTTTTACAAGACAAACACATTGAAGAAATATGCTTTTAAACTACATTACAAGGAAGATTAAAAAACATTGTATTTCCTCCACAGTCACCAAAAGATCTCCTTTATTCATGCGGTACTACAGTACAGCTTTCTATTCAGAAAGTTATAAAGTCACATAAAACACCCAATCATGTGTGTCAGCTTTTCTGGGCAGCGGTGACCAAATATTTGATCCTGGAACTATTCTAAAGCTTTCTGTGAGGGACATTGGATGAGGTTTCCATTGAGATCGGCAAACTTGGAGGAAAGCAGAGTACCCTTCCCAATGGGGGTGGGTTCTGTCCAATCAGTTAAGCACAAAAGAAGATCTCCTAGATCAAGGAGGCAAAGGGGATTCTACCAATGACGTTTTTGCATGTGAACTGCCACACTTTTCTTTGACTGTAGGCCATTAGGCTTACTCTGCCAGGTACCACAACCGTATGAGCTAATTCCTTAGTCCTATCTCTTCATGTGTGTATAACTATTTATTTGATGTGCAAATCTATAATTTATATATACAATTGGCACTCTGTGGATGTGGGTTCTACATTGATGCAGCCAACCAAAAAGGGGGGATAGTTTGTACTGAGAATATATAGAATTTTTTTCTTTTTGTTCTTTCTAAAGAGTACAAAGTAAGAAGTGTTTTAAAAGCATTCACCTTGTATTAGGTATTACAAGTAACCTAGAAAAGAATTAAACTATATAAACTAGTATCTGTTATATGCAAATATAATATCATTTTATATAGCAGATTTAAGCTTCTATTCATGGATTTGATATCCATGGAGGGTCCCAAAATATCTCTGTCATAGATACCAAGAGACTTATGTATAAAATGTACAATACGTATATTCTCTCTCTCTCTCTCTCTCTGTCTCTCTCTCTCTCTCTGTCTCTCTCTCTCTCTCTCTCTCTCACTCACAGACCCACACACCCACATAAAACTTGCTATTCTTGAGAGAACATTAACTAAAACATTTAGGTATTCTTTTTTTTTTTTTTAATTTCAGGGCAGGGTCTACAAGGTCTTCAGGGTTTCACTACATAGATCGGACTTATAGTGATCCACCTGTTTACGGCCTCCCAAGTGCCGGGGTTACAGGTGTGTGCCACCACACCCAGACTCCATTACCAGCTCAGTGCGCCCCAGTGGCGAGGCTGGCACAACAGGCCCAGGGATCAAACTCCTGACCCTTGTGTCTGCCTAAGCAGATGCTTTAATCTGCTGAGCTATTTGGTCAGCCCTTGAGTATTTTTATATTTAACAGTGTTGAAAATAGAAAAACATCAAGATCATACTAATGATGATATTGATAATACCAATAATTTTATTTTTTCTGAGCAATAACTTTTCCCAGTTATTGTACTATTCATTTCACATCAAATATTTCTGATAGTTACCATCTCCTATATTACAAATTGTCTTATTCCTTAGTACAGCTAAGAAACAGAGTTAAAGTGATTAACTTTTTAAAATCTGCCCAGTATTAATTATGAAAGTCAAACACATCTTTCTGATTCTAAAGTTTATACTCTTTCCAATTAAAATATCATTTCTAAAGAGATATAAAATCTGTAGGCATCATGGAGCCATTACGGTGTAAATATATTTCCCTGGTGTAAATATATTTCCCACAACATTCTGTCGGGTTTTGATCAATGCTGACCTGACTGTCTGTCCCATGTTGTGCATATTTAAAACAGCTTCCTTGTGTCTGTATGACAGTAATCTTCCACATACAAGCAGCATCTAGATCCCCCCACAGGAGTCAAAACATTTTTACAATTGGAAGCTATGTAAAAGCATGGCAGTGGTTTTTAAAAGGTAAGTTTAGGAGTTGGCAGCTTTCGTGAGGGATGCACATCACCATCCATCAAGGTCATTCTGATACACCCACGCATTGGTACATGTTACTGTGCTAGATTAGAACAAAAGCAAAAGCCTCAGGTGGCTGACGAGCGGGAACCTCCCGAGCCAGGGACTGTGTGCAGTCACTCCGGTGTGCGGATGCTAAAGGAACATGAGAACTGATGGGGACCAGAGATGCATTGTAAGTAAATAACATTCTTTCTTGGCTGTTCAACTGCAAAATAAATGTTGTGTTTGGTTAGTGGAAAATTTTTACAAAATTTATCTAAAATTGTAATTTAATGACAGCATTGTAGAAAGTCACACAATACCATTGGATGGGCTTTAAATTAATTATTTTGGGGCTGGGGAGATGGCTCAGTAGAATAAGCACTTCCCTGGCAAGCGTGAGGGCCTGAGTTCAATTCCTGGTTCCAAAAAAAAATTAATTATTTTAATTTTAAATTTTTGTGAATTCAAGTATTTTTTAACACTGGAGACTTAATTCCTTAGAATTTCAGATATCTCTGTTCTTCGTTTTGATGCTAAAGTAACAGAGATCAGATCTTTTCACTTACTGTATCTTGGATATCTATGCTATGATAGCTATGATGTATTAAGATTCTTATTAATCCTTAGAGATGCATATGTGAGCAAGATACAGGCCCTATCAAAGAGAGATTTCACTTATGATATGACAGAATAGGCACTTATTAGAATGTGCTAATTGAAAAAAGTCATTGAAAAAGTTGCCATTCTAAATTATTGATACCTAAAAAAGTCATTGAAAAAGTTGCCATTCTAAATTATTGATACCTAAAATGATGTACACTTACAAGGATAAAACATGTCCTTTTCCTATAGTAGTGAAAAAGTCTCATTTTTCTCACATGGAACAGTGCTAAGAATTATAGTCATAAAAATATTTTGGAATTCTGTACCTTATTCTTTAACCTGATGCATAAGGCAGGAAGTACTGGTCCTTCAGAGGGACTTAAAACTCTTGTTAACAATAGGACTTTTGAACGACAAATAAGTGCCCTTAAACTTGTAAGGAGTCCAGAATGGCTCCAAGAATTTTATTAGCTTTGCTTTGGAAATGCACAATGGATGTATTTCCAGGAGCTACCATCCAAAGTTAATGGGGAAAGGGCTTATTTAAGTTCACAGCCTGTAGAGGTTTCAGCTCATAATTGGCTAGCTCCAAGGCAGGATGGCATGGCGGAGGGCAGCAGTTCAGGGTGACAAAAGATAACAATTGCAGTAATCAAATTTCACAGCACCCTCCTCCTCCACTGGGATTAGGGTAGTACCAAGCCAATCACTGAGCTGAGGACACATCATTAATCACAGCATCATATCCTCTAGATGCAGCCACCTGTGACCCGCTCTCTGTGACTGCATGAGGCTTTGGGGGACATCTAGACCAAGCCGTAACACTGTCTGTTAATCTGATGAATCCCATTTTCCTCAGTAAGAGATGACTGTTCTGATCTACTGAGAAAACTTGCTGGGATGGAATAATGATCAATAACTTAGGTCCTTGGGTCAGATTGTTTGGGTTCACATCCTGATTCTGCAGTGTATTAGCTGACAGCCTTGGGAAAGTTACTTTACATCTAAGCTATTGAGTACATTTATGGGCTGAAACAATAATGTTCCCACCATATAGCTTCCTTATATGGATTAAGTTAATTAGCATTTGTAAAACACTTAAGACAGTTTCTAACCAAATGTTAGAACTTATATGTTTGTTAAGTAAAGTGCATAAACCAAGAAAGCTGCTGGTAGGCTAATAAAATAGACTCATTTTCTCATAACTCAAATATGAACATTATTATTCTACAATAGTCAATCTTGTTAAATAAATACTAATGTTCTCAGACATCCTTTGCTACCTCCATTAAGTTTTAAATAAAGAGTATGAAAGAGTAGCAAAGGCTAACTGAATGTTTCTTTGTGTTTATTGTCATTTGGAATAGCACAAAAAATTATTTTAGAGAGGAACCGTAGAGCTAAGTTAGGTATATTTCATTGTTTATAAGGACCACAACATCTGGGTCATTCCATTTACCATGGATTGACCAGGTTTGAGCTGCTGTACTAACTGGTTGTAAAGGTCCTCTTCCTAGATGTATGCTGCAAGAACTTCACCATGATTTTGTTCTTTATGAACACTAGTGCTATCTTTTAAGGACCTATTAATGTTCTGTACAAAGCAAGCAGTTGTGTGAGTTCATTGCAAATGTTGACCCTTACTCAGCTAGCATTTCTAAGTGCAATTCAGGTGGCCTCGGCCAAAATTATCTCTGTATGATTAAGCTATTTTGTTAATGGAAGGAAGTAAAGTTATCCTGTGTCTATGTTAGACATTTTTGTGAGTGCTTTTTATTTTATCTACTCTTAACTTTTTGTGGTTGTTGCCTATAGCAATTTAAGAAAAAGTTGGCCTGGAGAAATTGCAGCAGTAAACGATTATTTTATTGAGCTTTGAGCCACCCTCGACTGTTCAGCTATTATTAATACAACATTAATGCTCTTATTAAATCACAAAACAGAAAGAAGAAACTGATGCAGAAAGTGTTTATAGATATTCTGCAATTAGCAGAAAGCAATAATTTCCCATTTATGGAATAACAAATAAAACCTAAATGATTTTTAAGCCTCAGTGCATTTCAGCCAAAATATGCTGTAATATGTGAATTTCTTTGTGTAGGAAATACACAAAAACTTGCAGTAAGTGTTATATGCATAATGTACCTTATGTAAAATTGTCCTGTAGGATAACTTTAGGATAAAATTTGAAAACCATACAAAACTGGTTTTTACACTTTGCACAGGAAATACATAGCTCTATAAGACACAACTATAGAATAAAAAATCCAAAAAATGCATTCGTGCTTTATGTACTATTATGAAATTACATATCATATTTATAATGGCAGTAGGATAATGAGAATAATTTTAAATAAATAAATTTACTTTTCTGAAATATTCATTTCAAAATATGGTTTGAAAGTTTTTGAGCTATCATTTATTATATTCTTATGATAGATATAGTTCTATTTACTCTTGCCAACAGTATAGTGAGATAATATTTGCATTATATAAAGGTAAGAAAACTGATACCTAAACAAGAACATATAGTTGAGAATAGGGCTACATAAAATAGATTCTTCAGTCAGGAAAATCACATGGCATGTGATATTCTTAGTCCACAGTGTTTAATATTCTGCGACACTTACTACCTGCCCAACTACCTGGAAATGTGTGTCCATTACTGTCTTATTCACCATCATCACAGCCTGTAGGCCAACATTCAGTCCACACAGGCCACATTAAATCTCATTCAACTTTTATTTGTTCCCAGGAAAGAGTAACAAAGAAAGTAGAGGACATCCATATATAATTCTTATTTTTCAAGGGCCAGCCAAATAGCTCAGCAGATTAAAGCGCCTTCAAGCAGGTACAGGGGTGGGGGGTTTCATCCTTGGACCTGCAGTGCTGGCCCTGCCCCCAGGGTGCGCTGAGACAGCAATTGAGACTGGTTGTGTTAGCACATGCCTGTAATCCCAGCTTTTTAGAGGCTGTAAACAGGCAGATCACTATTAGACCTACCTGGTAGTGAGACCCTAAATGCCCAGTCAACCCTCCCCGCTGCCCAAAAAATTCTTATTTTCCAGTTTCAGAGGAGACTGGAAAAGTTCCACCATAAGAGAAATTTCCACTGTAATAAAAAATTAAAATAATTAGCTGTAAACTTGCGCTTGCCAGGCAAGTGCTTATTGTACTGAGCCATCTCCCTGGCCCCCATAGTCTTAAGCTAGAGAATATTAGATAACACAAAATTCCAATACAACAGTGGCCTAAAATATGCCTAGAGTTTGTAAGAAGCCAATGGGTTTTCCTTGCTGTAACGAATCTTTTACCTCTGATATGATATGTGTGCTATCAATTGCGATTCTTAGAGTGCAGGACTCTGGAATATGGTATTAACTGATAATAGTATAGTCTGTCTTTCACGTTATAGTCTTCATGTTTCATCTTTATGATGTGAAAGTTGAAGGAGTTAGTGCAGAGCTATATCTGGGAACCCTGGGACCACGTAGGCTTTAACATTTTATTAGAAACTTGAGGTGATTTAATGGGTTTCAAGAATGTTTTGTGTTCCAAGAAGTCCTCGCTTTTTGCCTATCAATATGGCTGAAATTCTTGCATGAGCGAGTCATTATTCATAGCATGAAAGCGTCAACATTCAGAAATTATTCACTGAAATTTAAAATTCCCATGATAAGAGATCACCTAATATATTTTCCATTCAAGAATATATTTTTTAGGATAAACCTAACAAGAAGTCAGTGAAACAAATGTGGACTACCAGAGGCAAGCTGGAAAAATAGTCATACCTCCTATAAGTAACTACAGTTACTTCTGTTTTAAGCATTAGATGTGAGTTTAAAATCAGACTAAAGTGGATTGCCATGCTAAGGTACTGTCTGGATGGAAGAATGCCAAAGATAAGTTATAAGTACTGTATTATTCTGTAGATGACTTATCTACACAGTTTGCCAGTGAAATTGAATCTGTATGCCTTGACTTTCTTTTTTAGCAATGTGTAAGGTAAAAAAATCTTCAAAGCACTCTTTATTCATTCTCAAAACGAAGAAACTTAAAGAACTTTTAAATAATGCATTGGAAATCCAACAAGAAAGTAGTTACTGGTTCAGGATGTAGGGAGAGGTGAAGATCAATAAATATTAATCTATTTTCATTTGCTTGATTAATTTCTTCTTTAATTTCATCTGGTTGTGGGAGGGTGTAATTTAATTTCCATGTAAATCAGACCTGCATGCTTAAACATTGGATTTGGTTCCCCGTGTAAGAATCTGAAAGAGTAAATAAAATCTGAAAGATACCCAGTAAAAGGGAAAGAAACTGCTCAAAAGGAAAGAAAAGCTTGGAATAGGGAGAGGAAACTGGAAAGGAAAAGAAGAAGGGGAAAAACAATTGAATGACACAGGATAGGGCCGATGACCGTACTACTAATTTCTGTTGGTTTTCTGCAGGGAGCAGTTAATGCTCAAAATTTTCATTTTGACCAATTTCACATATTTATGTCTGATAATCTGAGCAAGTACTTTGAAGACAGCGTGAGCAATATAACAACCATTGTTGCATCCCTATTATTTTGTTTCTTTTTTTTTAAATTCTGTATCATTTCTAATGTTTTATCGATTATTTTTTATTTGCTTTAAAATAAAAAAGTTAAACCAGAAAAAGAGAGATATTAAACCTGTTTGCATGTCACTTAATTGACATAGCAGTTGTCAGTGTTAGGAGGAATATTTAGAGATTAGAACTCTGTGAATAGCTATGAAGATCATGGTGGTTGTCATGGTAGATCAGAAGTCGCCAAGGAAGGAACCTCCAGGGACGTTCTCTTATGTCCACTTGGGAAGCCAGTGACTGCACCCTGACAGTCAGAGAGGCCAACAGTGTGACAGTCTTCACTGGGCCCAGTGTGCGTCATTTAATGCCTGAATTGAGTTGAGATAAGCATTGTTAGGGCGCACTTTCCTCTTGGAAGAATTTACAACTGTATCTCCACTGGCTCTATAACTTGGTAAATATGATTTTTATCATATAATAAGAATTAAGAAGTGAAGAAGTAGACATGGAAAGATGGACAAATACAAGCAAAAATAACATACAGTAATGAACTATGAAGGTGCATGGAATGGTGACAACCAGGTTGAGAATTGTGCAAGAATTGTGTGTAAGAATATGAGATTTCTGATAATACGTGTTACCCTTAATGCCAATAAAGCATTGCTTGTGGAAAAAAAAGAATATGAGATTTCCAAGCCAACTGATGGAATAATAGACCAATAAAAACAATGGAAACAGAAAACCAAGAGGATAGGTAAAAGGAATTTAGAACAAGAGGAGTAAATGGAAATCAGTCAGACCATGGTAGATTTTTAAACAAAACAAAACAAAACAAAACAAAACAAAAATATATATATACTATTCAATTGGTAAAGTGATACAAATGAAGTTCAGTGTCAATCTAATCTAAAAGATCAAAATATAAACATGTTCTTCTTAACAGAGATATACCTAAACTTCAGGAATAAAGAAAAATGGAAATAAAAATAATGAGAAGAGATAAATACACACTACCTAAAAAAAAGCTGCTGCAAGATGTTAATATAAAAAATAATTTTTGGGAAAATTTATTGCTAAAGGCAGACATTGTTTAGTGATAAAATGCTAAAAATTCCTAGGGAAAAACCATATAATAGAAATTTTTTTCCTTATATTACTGCTTATTTAACATTTTCATTTTTCACTAGAATTAGTGAGGTTAACATTTATTAAATTCTCATTATAGCCAAGCAGTATTCTAAACACTTTGAGTGCATTAGTTCATTTAATCCTAGCCACTCCATGGGATGATTTTCTGCTTTTTTTTTCTAGCATTGATAATTGAACCCAGGCCCTTTGCATCAGTCTCCATCCTCAGGCCTTTCTAATTTTAGTTTTGCGGCTAGGTCTCCCAAAATACTTAGTTGCCTGTCTGGGCTGCAATTTGCAATCCTCTTGCCTCAGCCTCCAAATGTGCTGGGATTACAGGTGTGTGCCACTAGGTTTGGCTTGTAATCCTCACTTTACAGACAAGAAGACTGAAGGGTAAATTATATGGCATGTAAAGACTGGAACTGGGATTGAACCAAGACAGGCAAGCCTCCAATCTATGAGAATAAATATCTGAGTATGAAAAACCTATGTAGATCAAACCAGATTTTTAAATGAATAGGATGGGCTTAACGTGTTCCTTTCTCTTTGTCTTGGCTAGTACTAGTTTATATGATTCACCATCACTTCCTTCCAAACTAAAGACAGTGACTTTCCCTAAAGACTACACATGAGTACTTTTGTCATGACTACATATTTCTTTTCAATTTCTTTTTTAAAAATTGAAACAGGGTCCTGCTCTGTAGGCTGGCCTTGAGCCCAGGCTGTGTTGAAGTGGATGAATTTTTCTTATCTCAGCCTCTCAAATGCTGGGATCATAGGCATGTGCCACTGTGTCTAATTTTCTCTTGAATTTAATTAAAGAACAGCCAAGAAAAAAATTGGTGTGTGTGTGTGTGTGTGTGTGTGTGTGCGTGTGTGTGTGTGTGCATGTTCCCTTCAAAGGACTAGTTTACTAATATGTGTGGAGCTAGAAAGAAAGACTGAAAGGCCTCTTGCTCTAGATTTGCACTTTGTACTAGGAAAGGTCTCAGTCTAGCTAGATTTTAAGTCTTAGTAAGTCATACACTTAGAAATTTTTTCCCATTAGTTATCTGAAGACAGTTACTAGGAAAAACTTCTATTCCTTTTCAGAGCACACACACACACACACACACACACACACACACACACACACACACTCATTCACTTCTTTTCTTCCCTCACAAAATTAAGAACTATCACTATCTGAAGAGAAAGCACAGCAGATTTCAGGCTTGTCAGAGGAGTCTCTGTAGTCTTGCATGCTTTCATGCTCAGCTCATGCAAATTCCAGTGTCCAGAATCCATTCTGGACCTTTTCATGAAGCCATGTGTGGTGCTGGTGGCTTCTGTGTATTTCTTTTTCTTTTTTTTGTTTTTTTTTTGTTTGAGTCCATGACAGTAGCAGACTTATAGGCTTTGGCTCACTGTTTATCTTTACAAGTAACAGGAGCAAAATAACATGCCTTGAGCACAAAGAATTAGACAAATGAATGACCTGTCACCTCCCATCACCTACCCTTCTCACTGACATCACTGCAAGTTACACCACTCTCCCAATGTGTCATGTCTTAGGTTATTGGCACTTACTGTCCCTTCTGCCCAAAACCCTCTTTTTCCAGCTTTCAGCTTGATTGAATCTCTTATCTCTAAAGGCTTTTACAGAAACATCACTTTTTTGAGGAATCTTTCCTGTCTATGCCAGGTAATAAATCTTTCTGTCTCAGACGCTCCTCCCCTCCTTTCAATTTTTTCTCGTGGCATGGTCTGAAGTAACTTTAAATTTTCACTCATCTTGTATACTGTTTTTACACTTGTCTAGAAAGTCAGTTCCACAGGGACAGTGGGTTTTCCCCTCACACCTAGGATAGTGCCTGCTACTTAATATGTGACATTCAGTTGAGTGGTTGTTGGAAGACCTATTTCAGTAGAATTGAAGCCCCTCAAAATGGGAACCGTACTGCCCACGTAATTCCACATTGCTTGTGGTTGTCTTATGGAAAGTTTCACTTAATCTATCTGAGCTTAAATTTCTTCACTGAGACTGAGCATAAAAGTAATTAGTAACAAAGACAAATAAGTAGCAAACGCTAGTAAGCAGTAAATAGGGACTACAGAATGATTATGCACATTTTCCAAGATGAAATGGGTACAAACTAATTTGGGTACGGGTGCCCAACTTGAGAAATGGAAGCAGAGAACAAATGGAAGATTGCAAGTTTCCTTGAGGAATTGCTGTCCTTGACATTTTTGTCTGGATCAGGAAGTCGTAGTGCTTTTGTTAGGCACCAATCAGCAACTCTTTGCCTTTTAAAATTTTAGATGTAATGGAAAAGAAAGGTAGGGGAGGGGGATCGGCATTAAGGACGTAAATACAGAGAGCGTATTCTGTGTGTACATGCCTGCCTGTGATTTCATGCGTGGTGTTGCCAGGAAGTGGCACGATAGCCATCGTGGTGTTCATTTGTTACGTTCTCTTAGAGGAAAACTGCTTCTATTTCAGTCACATCACCATGTCCAATGTTAAGTGAGCATGTAATTTCCAGGGATAGAATAATTGTTACCACAAATATTTTATGAGAAAGTTTCCTGACAGTGTAGTGTTAAGCAGCAATATGAAAATTACTCAAGAGAGAAGTGCTTCTTTTAAAAACAAAATTAGGATAATTTTCAACTGAAATACTAACTGTAATGAATATGCCAAGATTGACCTTGATGTATCCATTTGGACATTCTCCATATCTCCAGTGGCTAGTCTAATACCAATTAAAGCATCACAGATTGCTATTATCTTCTTACATTAATATTTTCATGAATTAATTTTGTTTTGGAAATCAGACCTTTTCCAAATGAGAATAAATTTAAATATCTGAGGTACAAATGTGAAGCTAAATGTCAGGACCCAGACATAGCTGTGATTTTCAATTCTGAAAATATAGAAACATGGGACTAATCCCAGAAAAATTTAACTAGAGGAACTGACCTTTCTGAATCACCTACTAATTCCCTTGCTATTTTATAGAGAATCCTCATAGTTCCACTTTCTTTCCTTTAATTACTTAGTGTTTTATTTCTTATATACTTTCACTTGTTTGTTTATTATCCATCTATCTATCCATCTGTCCATTATTTTAATCTTTCATTTAATAAATGTTAAATATGATTTATTTCATGAACCTGAAATACTGCTTAGTTCTGAGGAATAAAAATGCATGATAATATTCATTTCTACAATACCTAATAGTTTAGAAAGAAAGCAAACAGGTTAATGAATTATAACATGATACAATCAGTCTTCAAATAGAAGTAGAGACAAAGAGCTAACTGGATGAGTCAGAAGTGGTAATATGTTCATTTTTTTTGGAGTTTGAGGCAAGCATGGGTCAGGCAAAAGAGCAATGTACAGGAATATAAGAAGAAATGGGTGTGTGCGTCAAGACCCAGGAGTATGCAGTAGTGAGGCACAGCTGGTCTTGAGTATCTGTGTCTCTGTAGAAGAAAGGAAGGATGAAACTGGGTGACTTGAAGTTTAATCGTTGAGGCCTTCAGGTCTCTTTGATTCTGTAATAAAACACTGTTGTAGATTTTTCCTCTCAGAATGTCTGTGGCAAAGCGGAACCGCAAGGGATGAGACAAATCAGAGAGACAAGAAAGGAACTTAGTGAAACTCCAGGTGGAATTAGGGCTATGATAAGATAGTGATGTTGGCCTCAGAGTAGGAAACAGATTATGAAGACAATTAGGAACTGGAGATACACCATGGAGAACAGCTTCAGCGTTCTTTATTCAGCAGGAACAGAGCATTGGAAATGTCCCAGTGGTATAGTTCTACACCTGTTCCTTCCTTTCTCTAAAGGGCATGAAGCACTTGTAGCTCTTCTGCAGCTTCACCCGAGTCTTCAGTGCCCTTTATCTTCTAGAAGGCCCAAATAGACTTCTTGGGTGTCATGGACCTTGATACATCACCCAAGTAGCTGGCAGGCTAGAGTGCAGAAGTTCAGCTCTTGGTCATTATTTTTATCTTACATTTTCTGTTGTGGTGGGTAAGAGCCAAAGTGAATAGTGATAGAGAAAAAGGGTTTGTTTCTATGGCTAAAAATTTCAAAATCTTGTTAACATTAGAAAATATTCTTTTCTATTACATGATTAATTTTTTTGTCTGTGATTAGTTTTAACTACGCTGACCTTTTTAAATTTATGCAGGAAACACTTTATTTTACTGTTAATTTGTACTAGCGAAAACTTTCTGGTATATGATTCTAATTCTAAGTATTGCTCCATGTGATTTATCAGTATGTGCTATTGTTATTCATATTTTTCTCAAATATTAAGTTGTAATTCATGTATTTGAAATTCAAGTAATATGTTTTGTTTTCTCTGGAATACTTTGGGAAAGAGACAGATAGAAAGAGAACTTATGTCTACTTATGTCTATGTAATGTCATAAACTACCACTTAAAATGTCATGGATCCCATTTGGATTCTTAATGTGTATTACAGAATTAACAGTGAGTAGAAAGTAGAAAAGTTGACTTAAGAAGTGACCATGTGAATTAAGCCACGCTTCAGAAAATTATGAATTATTGTGGGTATAGAAATTCAGATAAGCTTGTGAATAACTGAAACTGCAAATATTAGATGTTTAAGTTCTACAAAATAATACTACATAACATTGCTTCAAGTTCTTTTATTCTTGCTAAAATAACCATCTTTATATTCCTCTGTACTTTCTCGCTTGATTTTTAATAAGCTTTTTCCTTTGGCTTATGCAGGATACTTCCCAAAATATTCACAGAAGATGTGTACTGTTCTTATTCAAATTTCTCATAAAAACTGTTCATTTCAGATCCAATGTATGCTTATATGTTTCTCTAAAATTAAAAATAGTGAGATTCTGTAATTCTTTGAGAAGTAGAAATATCCTCACCATGAGCTTTATTTGGAGATAATGACGTTATTGTCTTGCTGTCCCTTTATGCGAATTGAAATGTTTTCTTTCTTCTAAATTTTCTTCCTGTGATAATTGTTGAACAGTGGATGCCTGACATGTGTTTGTTCCTTAGGCAAACGTGTAGAATTCTTCAAGTTCGAATGGAGGAGTAGAAAGAGAAGGTTTCTTCTGTGCCTGATGACAGTTTTTGATTTTTCCACATTCACAACTATTCTGACTCCTCATTAGAGCACTAGTTGCGATGAATCCTAGTGTTGGTTGGATTCTAAGAAAGGGACAGAAGTTTCCTTGAGAAGTAAAGATTCAAAACAACTCCAGAAATGAGCTTCCACCTCACTTTATTTCTCACAGAGCAGCAGGTGTGTACCCCATGGTAACAGGATGAACTATGACCTACTGTTTTTTGAAGTTACGTTAGCACACCAGTTGCCTCTGATTTTAAGAGGGAGAGGATTAACTCGATAGAGCTGTATGGAGCAGAGGGCATAGCACTGCCATAATCATTAATAAAGACAATAAATTACCATTTGTAAATGAGAAGAGGCATCTTGCTTTGAACTGAGATGAGGTCTGCACTTTGTAAAATATGTGCACAAAGACCCAATGTATTATAAGTGGTAAATCAAATATAGTCACCCACAGTGTTTCTGTAGTACTGCTTTCACAGAATAGAAAATGGAAAGTATAAAACCCTGGGTATATTCTTGAACCCCTGTCAGTGTCTAACTGGATTGTTACTTGAAAGTTAGCATGACAATTACTGAGCAATCACGTTACCACTTACTCTTCATAAACCATATCCAGACTGAATTTTTACCTAGTGGCCCATTCTTTATATATTAGAGTCACTCCACATTGAACACCGTGTTCTACCTGTGCCCAAGACATTACAAATAGGTAGATTTAAGGGTTCATAACTTGATCAACTTTGCAAATGTGAGACTATAAAATTGTGACAGTAAAATCAGACAATCTTAAGGAGGATTATAGCTGATCAAAAGGGAAAAGAGGTTTAAGTACCCTCTATGTTACACAACACTGTCGATACCAACCGGTCCTTCAGAAAATGGATTTTAGTTTTGCAAGGTACAGAATGAGGATCGAAAGAAATCAACACATGTACCACATGTAGAATGCTCATTAGTAAATTTAACCATACAGATGCCAGCAGAAACAGAAAGAGCTTCTGTTCCCTCAAGCATGTGGTCAGACACTGTTATTGTGAGCTGTATTCTTCCTCACATCGCAGCAAGTCCTTTCCAAAGTGACAGCAACATGTTTTTCATTCAGACAGGTAACTCCAAGAAAGCCTGTGACTCACAGTAATTTTTTTTTTTGTATCTCAAGCCAACCAGTAAGTTAACAGAAAGCTACTCAAAAGAATTGCTTATATTTCAGCCCTTCTTCTCTTCAAGTTCCATGTATCTTAAACTGATTAATAAAAATGAGTTTTAAAATTTTGAAAAATATTTTATTTAAAATTTTTTAGTGTATGTTTATGATTCATAACAGCTACACTCATAGTAGAGAGGTGGTACATGTACCTGGCACATCTTGTTAGCTTTTCTTCCCCTCCCCCTTCCTTCTCTTTGTTCCTGCCTTATTTGTTACTGATCTACCTCCCTGCTTCCTTTTATATATAGTTTATTTTGTTGTTCAATTTATTCATACCTTCAGTTTCTCATATGAAAGAAACCATGTGATAGTTAAAAATTATGGTTCTAATTTATTTCACTTAATATGACACATCCATTAAAAGATACATCTAAGCCGCATCCATTTTCCTACAAATATCAAGAATTTATCTTTGTATATAGAACAATTGTACTCTGTGCTATTGTAAATAACACATTATCTTTATCCATTTATCTGTCAATGGACATATATGCCATTTGCAAGAATGAACTATTACAACTGTGTTGCTGTAAGCATGGATACACATGTACTTAAATATTAAATCAGAAGCACTTCAACCTGCTGGAAAATGAAATAAGTAAACCTCTTGAAGTCACAGGTATAGGCAAAGACTTTCTGAACAGAATCCCAGTTGCACAAGAAGTGGTACTGGTGATGAACAAATGAGGTATTATCAAATAAAAAATCTTGTGCACCAGACAGGGAAACACTATAAAATGGAAAAATGTTTTGGTAGATATACCACAGACAAAAGACTAATATCTAGAATATATTAAGAACTCAAAGTAATTAAATGCCTCAGAAAGATCCAGTGAAAACATGGGTGGCTGAAATAAATAGATGTTTCTCAGAACTGTTTTTGTCAGTTACTTCCACAGTCTTGCATATTTAGTAAAGCTGAAATTGTGAAGAGGTATGACTCTTGACCAGATTTAGACTTTTAAAACAAAGTCAGTACAGAAAATTAATTAAAACCATCAATTCAAATTATTTCTCATTTATAAATGAGAAAGACAAGTGTTTTAAAAATGAAGCTAATATCAAATTTAGTAGGCAAAATACATTCCAACTGAGCTCAGAATCTGTATTGTCTATAAAATTGCATGAATCGGCTGGTAGATAGAATTAATATCTACTGAAATGTACTCAGATTTCCTCAATTCATTTAAAATAAGTGTTTCCCTGTCAGAAGGATTTTTGACGTATCTACGATAATTCTCCCTATTTGGTGTGCTGTTTGCATTTCACTATTAGCTTTACCTGTTATTATGGGTTATTTATTTACTCATTGTAACTTTCCACCTGGGACAAACAGAATGAATGTATGTTGTGGAGCCAGAGGAGGAGGAAGAAGAAGAAGAAGAAGAAAAGTGTTTACTTAAATTCCGTCAAATCCCAAATGATTTCACCAGCGACTTAAAGAGAAAGCAGAGAAGACTGTGTTTTGCTAACAGGGAGTGCCATTGAGAGAGAATCGGCTGATCCGTGTCTGAGGAGAGGCACGTGGATAAATGGTACCAGAAACAGTCATCTGCTGGCATGAGTCACGTAGGAGAGTTCGTGGCAGACTCACTGTTCAGCTTTTAAAGTTCCAAGAAACAGCACAGGTCCATCTGTTCCAAAGACTTATTTCCAGTTGAGATGTTTGTTTGCACAGTACAGAAAGCTCAGAGCCTCTGACAGATGTTGTATTTGTGGTAAGAGCTCACTAGTTCTGCATTCTAATACAACGATTAGATCTTTTAGGAAAATGAAATCTACACAGTGGTTATGCCGCTGTGTTATCGGGGTGGTCAGGACAACATTTTATATCATTTAGAAACAGTACTTCTTAAGAAGAATCTTAGCAGTTGGTGCCTAGTTGGGAATTGGAAGCTTCAATAAGTCCAGCTGCCTTCTGTGGCAGTTTGAATTGGAGGTGGTTAAGTGATACACACATTTCTCAAACTAGCAGGTAGTAATGCTGGTGTAGATTTTGGTTCTTCTGACTAACAGAATAAGATTGCTTGTCCTTAGTTATAGATAGAATTAAGGTTCGCTCTAGGAGTCCAGGGAAGTCACAGCCAACTCCAGGGATGTTCTCAACCTTTCCACACTGGGCCTCACACTGAGTTACATCGAAATATGACCATTTAACTACAGAAATCCTCTTTGGTTTGAAATGACTATCTTTCCACTCATCTAAGCTATAAAAATTTTCAAATATGTATAGAATGGATAACTGAGACAAGCTCAAGGTCATTTAGTGGAAATCCTGATCCTTGTTAAAGTATTAAAGAGATGGCCTTTAATACCCCAAAATACTCAGATGAATTGAGCGCCACAAGTTGTTCGGAGGGAAAATTAAACTGGGTATAACATGCAGCAATTATCAGGGATATAAAAATTACTTCTTGTCTCAGTTACCCTTCTCTCACTGCTGGGAAAAATACCTGGCACTCAAAAATCAAGGCAAGAAAGGTTTATTTAGCTCACAGTTGCTGGAGGTTTCAGCCCATACTCAGCTGGCTCCAAGGCAGAGTGGCACAGGGCAGAGGGCAGGAGTTCATGCAGATGGAAAGTGGCAAAGCAGCAAGAGCAAAAGGGAGGAGTAACAGCAACAGTGGCTACAGAGAGCTCGTCTGTGTCTCTGTCTCTCTTACATTGCATTCAGGCTCTCTGCCCCAGGCTGGGAGTAGATACTCACACCCATAACCCCAGCCGTACTCAGACTCATAATCCCAGCAGTACTCAGAACTATAATCCCAGCCTTGGATCATGAATTAATAATACACTGTAGAACTGTACTTCAGTGACTACATGAGCCCTTGGGGGGACAAATACACACAAATCATAACACCTCTGACACGAGGAAAATAAAATATAAGCCTCATATTTTGTGTAAATGGATATATGAAGATGGTTTATATGTGCTCATTTCATAGCGCCTAATCTATACCTGAAAGGACTGCTCAGCTTGCTTGTGCAAGCATACTTCACTTGAAGAGGTGCTTTTATTTTGTAATAGCTCATATATAAGGTGCTTAGAGATAGAGCAAATATATTCATGTATAGTTACAACTAACTTAATAGCAGCGTTTCTCCAGCTTAAATGAGAAAAAGTGCTATTGCAGAGTAATGATGTTTTAATTGCACATTTAGTACACAAAGAGTGAAGTGAAAGTTTAATTCATGTTCTTGTAAGAGCCACATTAAAAAAATACATTACTGATGAAGGAGCAGTTATATTCCAACAAAGGAAAAGTCCATTCAGATCAGCATGGAAGATCATGAAGGTATCCTATTCTGCCTTCTACCTTGATTGGATAAGTTAAATTAATCGGGGTATTAGTTTGAAATTGTGTCTATTAGTGATGTCATTAAGCAGATATATAATAAACATTGGACATGGAGGGAGTTAAAACCTGCTGTCTCCTCTTAGAAATACTGCTGCATTTCTTTATCTTCTAGTTATTTAAGTAAGGAATGTTCATTAGTCCAAAAATGTTTCTGTAATAACATGAGTATTTTAGTGGAAATGTAACTGTTTTTAAATGAAATTGGCTACAAGCTCATAATGTATCTTCTCTTGTATTGTTGAATGTGTGTGACTCATTTTGTACTCATGAGAATGTGAGTGTTGTTCAACAGTTTCTTGTAACAAGATTTTAATGACTTAGAAAAGAGAATTATTTGTTTGTAAATTATGATAATATAAAAATCACATTAATGCTGGGGAGATTTGACAGTGATTTCATTTATGGAGGTGGCAAACTGTATGAAACAGTGGGACTATGGGATAAAAGTTAATTAAGGAAAAACAGTATCAAACCATATCAATAAAGAATGAGGACAGGCTGGGGAGATAGCTCAGTGGAATAAGTGCTTCCCTGGCAAGCGCAAGGGCCTGAGTTCAATTCCTGCTTCTGGAAAAAAGAAAAAGAATGAGGGGCTTTTTAGATCTACAGTTAATTTTGGCATATCCATACTACATTTAGTTTTTGAAGTGCAGATGAAGTACAGCACCAATTTCCTGTATATACATACCCCATGCAAAGGCTGATGGCTGTTAGCTCTTCAAAAATACAAAGAAAAACATTTGAAAGAACATAATTATGCATATGGAGAGACTAGTGATGTATGCTTAGAAATAAAGGCAAAACTCTCAGAATCCCATCATTCAGATGCCTCAAGACATACACATGTGTGAGTAGCAGCAGCGGACCCACGCAGTGTTCCTTGAGGGTCAGGCACGACGCTCTACTCTTGCTCTGTGCTTAGTGTCTGCAGTGCAGCCCTGTCGTATGCTTGCTTCATCAGTTCACACAGAGGCACCAGCAGAGCTGACCGTTGGCCCCAGGTAGCCTGATTTCAGGGCACATTCTCACACCCATACTGGCTATCAAAGTTCCAAAACGACGTCTTTTCCAAGGCCAGGCAAACAGTGTCTTATATATTTTTTCATGTATTTAGTACAGGGTCTACAGCGTCTCACTGCATAGATTGGACTCATAGTGATCCTCCTGTTTTCAGCCTCCCAAGCACAGGGATTCATGCCACCACGCCCAATCTCAATCACCCGCTCAGCCTGCCCTGGGGGTGGCACTCTGGGGATCAAAGAGTGTCATATTCTTTTTTTGAAATTTTTATTTTTTTATTTTTTGTGCAGGGTCTCATTATACAGCTTGGACTTGAAGTGATCCTCTTGATTTCTGCCTCCCCAGTGCTGGAATTACAGGCCTACACCACCAAGCATGGACTCCATGGCCAGCTCAGGGAGTCTGGGGCTGTGGCTAGCATGGCACGCTGTGCCAGGTATCTAATCCTGGCCCCTGCGCTTACCTAAGCAAGCTCTTAGTCCGCTGAGCTATACCGTTAGTGTCACAGTACTGATAGGACTTTTATTATGAAAAGATTATGAAAACATTGCCTGATAAATTACTATATGAAACAGAAAATTGACTATAGGTCAATACTTTTAGATACGCAAGAAATATAGCGCCTTCACACAGGTATCTTACATACCACATTTTATGTATGATTTGTCAGTTATCCTCGCTACTTACTTGCTATTTTTTTTTTGGATTGGACTCAGGCTCTTGCATTTGCCAGGCAAGCACTCACTCTACTGAACCATGTCCCTGGCCCTTACTTACTAATATTTAAGAGGCATTTACTGGGCCAAGAATAAGGGAAAGATTGTTTTAATGAATCAAATAGCAAATGTGTGAGGTAAGGTAGTAATGTGATCCTTATATTATACATGAAAGGGCCGGTCACATAGCTCAGTGGACTGAAACTCCTGCTTAGGAAGAGCGCAGCGGCCAGGGTTTTTCCACGCCAGCCAGGTCCCCGGGAGGCGCTGAGATAGCGACTGAGACTGTGTGTGGTGGCGCACGCCTGTAATCTCAGTGCTTGGGAGGCTTAAAACAGGAGAATCGCTGTGAGTCTGGTCTGTGCAGTGAGACCCTACCTTAAATACATTAAAAAAAAATTACACAGGATGCCCCTAGGCCCAGATGCTTAAACAATTTATTTAATTTCTTAGCGTTAGAATGGGAGAAAGCTGAGCTTTGAGCCCAAGCTGGCTGCCTTCAGAGCCTAGGCCGGTGCCCCTTGTGCCCTCTCGCCATTATAACTTGTCTACCGTTGAGAAGTTAGTGAGCAGAAATTGAAACAGAAGAAAAGAATTTTAGACTTTATGAATATAATGATTTTTAAGAATTTTGCAAAAATTTTATGCTTCGGGAAAGTTTGGCCCTTGATTTCTTTCCAGATTTTTAATGTCTGTTAACTTAAAGACAGAAGAGGATATTCCATGATGCTCAAGATAGATGATGAGAATGGTGCAAAAGAATGAACTTCAAGCCGGGCGTGGTGGCACAGGCCTGTAATCCCAGCACCCGGGAGGCTGAGGCAGGAGGATTGTTGTGAGTTCGAGACCAGCCTGAGCTACAAAATGAGCTTAAGGCCAGCCTGAACTGCATAGTGAGACCCTGCCTCAAAAAGACAAAAAAAAAAAAAAAAAAAAAAAAAAAGAATGAACTTCACTAAATTTCAAGTTGAACGTAGATATGCCATTTACCTGATTTTATTTTCCCTATCTAAATCAATGAATAATTTAAGACATTATAGTAGTATGAGTTTCTGAAAAATTTAATGAGGGCCCCCCCTACAAGGTGTTATACTGGGGCGCCTCATTATATTGCTGTTAGCCTTGGTTTTATTTATTTATTTATTTCCATAGTTTATTGAAGAACAAATAGCAATGAGACAGCTTCAAATCAAGTTGGTAGGACAAATTCAATAATTAATACATTGCATATTGCTTTCTTAGTGGTTATTTGTTATACAAAGTATAGACATGATATTCTATTTACAAACACTGTTAGAGCAGATCCCTCTATTTATTGAATAGGTCAATGTATTTATAAATTTATATATATATATATACATATATACATACATACATATATATATATATACATATATACATACATACATATATATTTATATATAAATTATTGGTCTAGTATAAGTGGATACTTAGTTTTTAAAAAAATCATCTGTTATTTATTTATTGGATACAGGGTCTCACTACACAGTTCAGATTTGTAATGATCTTCTCATCTAAGCCTCCCCAGCGCTGGGATTACAAATGTGTGCTGCTACTCCTGGTTTTGGTAGTATGCACAGTGGCATAACATACAGTACCGGGGATAGAACCCAGGTCCTTGTGCATGCCATGCAGACACTTAGATTGCTGAGTTATCTCCCCAGCACTTAGGAGCATATTTTAATCTTAAGAAACTAATGCTTTCATTTTAATGTTAGAAAATTAACTGATACGTCTGGATAGTTCTTTGCCAAGACACTGTCTTCTTCTTCTTCTTCTTCTTTTTTTTTTTTTTGGTGAAACCGAGGATTGAACTCAGGCCCTTGTGCTTGCCAGGGAAGCGCTTAGCCCACTGATCCATCTCCCCAGCCCCCAAGACACCATCTTCACGTACCAGGAGAAGCCATGCTTATTATTTGTGCATTTGCTTGTGTTCATCAGCCCAGTGTCTTCATGTACCAGACTTATGTACCTGATACAAAAATAGGATTTACACAGAGGAGACCAGCTGTATAAAATGTTGCCCTTGGAAAGGAAAATTTACTGGGATAGTGATTGTAGCACATGATGCTGCAGGCCGACCCGCAACAATCATAGGATCATTTCTCTACCTCAGGCAGTATTTTGCATCTATTGCCCTCAGAACCAGAGTCTGTTCATGGTAGCAACAGCTATTTCTCCTCCTGTAAAACTAATTTTATCACAACCTCCTTTTTTAAGTTACTAAAAACTTGATAAAAATTGCCCTTAGTAGGTAAAATTTTACTGGTTTGTTCTATTTTGAAATAATATGGCTTGAGTGTGAGAATAGTACTTAAAATTTTTAAATTTAATAAATATTAATTTAGATGAAAATGGTATGGAAACTAGTTTCTAATATTTGCTGGATTTTATAGATATTGCTTAAGCAAGTCTTTCATACCACAGCATTCCATTTTATAGCTATCAAATGGTAAAGCACCATTTAATTTGTTTACCCTTACCAGCATACCAGGATTTAAATTAGGATTACCTAGACTGATTATTTAATGAGTGTGTAAGTCACTAAAAGGTTGATATGTTTTGTTTAAAGTTATGTATTAATTTCATTTTGAAATGTTATTTGAATCTTGAATATTAGGTGATTTAACTTGGTGATAATGCACAAATGGACAGATTCATTTCCATTTGTTTCTAGAATGCTAAAATATATTTCATGTATGCTACAGTGTATTTCTCAGATAAGTTTTGGATTCCTGTTTCATTCAGTACACACCTTGAAGCTGTCAATTAGAGTGCTGATATGAGTTCATGCATTTCCATGTTAATAGTGCATTGAAAATGCAGGTCATTAGTTTTTTGTTTGAGTTTCTTCATTGAAGTCCTCTAACAATTAAATTTGCTAGTTGAACCCTTCATTCTACATTTAGTGATATTCTGTTTAAGATTTCTGCATTAAAAATTCCACAAATCAATACTTTTATTTCATAGTGTAGACTTGACAACGTTAAATGTTTACATAAACTTTATAATACTGGCCCTTCATAAGTACCTTGAATTTAACAAGCCTAACTCATTTTTTCTCCTTATCTATTTAGTGCAGGGTGTACAGGGTCCCACTACACAGATCGGATTTGTAGTGCTCCTTCCTGTTTTTCAGCTTCCCAAGCGCTGGGATTACAGGTGTGCACCATCATGCCAGTCTTATTCACCCTCTCAATGCACCCCAGGGGAGGGGCCAGCACAGCAGATGCTTTAATCTGCTGAGCTATCTGATTGGCCCAAGCCTGTATCATTTTACATATGAGTAAGCAGTGTGGTGGAAGTTGTGGATAACATGTAGCATGGTTAATATCATTGCCTCATTGATCTAAATCCAGAGTTCTGCAAGATTGTTTATAATATGTCCTCTGATCAAAGTCAGAAAGTTAAAAGAATTGAATCTAGGACACTTTCATTTCATGTTAGGAATGATTTATGCTCTACTCTTTCGCTCATGAATTGTACTACGGTATTTTTAGGATTAATAATCTAAAAATCCTGTGTGCAGTTCAAGTGTGAGAAAAAGTTGCTTTAATTATTCTTCAGTCCATGCTTATTTAATGGCTCCTTTTAGTTGTGCTAAAATTTAATTTTCTGAGCAACTGTTTTATCCAATAGAAACAGTATCCAAGCAGTGTATACTTATGATATTCTGATATTCCTGAGGATAGGGGTTATAAATTTAAATGTGTTTATATGTTCATGTGAGTGAGTGCATGTGTGTGTGTGAATCTAGAGATGGGAAAATTTGTTTTAATTCCATAAAACTGGCATTATTTCCGTGTTAATATTGCATTGAAAGAGCAGGTCATTTGGCTGTTTGCAGAATCATGGCTGTAAATTACAGAATTATGTAAAACAAATGTGGAGAGAGTTTGAAAGGATGTTGCAGACTGACATAAATCAACTGGGAAAAGTATTAAGCTTGACGTGAAGATGCAGCGAGCCACTTACCACACTCATGCATGGATTGCAGCACGCGATGCAAGAGGCCGGGCCAGTCCCTTCCTGCAGTGGGCCCCCAGGTTTTCCAGTTCGGTTTCTCCATGTTGTCTCAGTTGCCCACACTACAGCTTGGTTGAGACTAAACCCTTTGCTCCTGTCTCCTCCCTGCATTTTCCTCTTATTTCTGCACTAGTTTTGAAAGTTGGTTCCCATAGTACCTTTCATAGTTTCTTCCTACAAGGAAGAGAAATTTCAGAAAAAGTAGGTGACTACCAGCCAGTGCAAATGAAAGGTTTATGGACAATGTCTATCACAAAATACTATTTCCATATTTTTATTATTGTCACCTAATGGCATGAGCCATCTGTGTGATAATTTCTGTGGAAATGGCCATGTTACTTTCTGACCTTCTTACACGAGTCCTCAGTCTGGGAGCTTCCTGAGGAACTTGTGTACAATGACCACCGAATCGCATACAAATTAGTAATAAGTCAGCTGCCTTTCCTCAGACGGGTCCTGATCCTGAAGTCTCCCAAAGTCCTTCCTGTATATGTAACATTCAGTCCTCCACTTGGTTGCTTCCATGGAGCCTCTGTGAAGGGTGTGAGAAAGCTGAGAGACACAGGCCAAGGTTCCTTCCTTGGGAAGGCTAGTGTACCACAAGCAGCAGCAAGATGGCTGCCTCTACACTTGAAAATCATTTTTTGGATTTTATATCTTCCTTTGAATATAATGTTAGACTGGATATGATAAGGCAGACTTTGTTTTTGACACAAGGTTTCTCCATGTAGTTCTGAAGAGTCTTGAGTTCAACATGCAGCCTAGTCTGGACTAGAACTCCCAGTGAACCTCCTGCCTCAGCCTCTCAAGGGCTGGGATTACAAGGCATGCGCCACTACATTCTGTGGCAAGGAAAAGTTTAGAGCTAGGTTATTATGTAGTTTAATTTCTCCTTTTTAAAGTTGATGAGAAAATAAAATCAGGGCTGGTGACATAGCCCAGCAGACTAAGTGCTTGCTTTGGCAAGTGCAGTGATCCAGGTTTCAATCCCCAGTGTGCTGTGTGGCCTTGCCCCTGGGGCACATTGGACCAGCAACTGAGTCCTGGTGTGCTGGCACACTCTTGTAATCCCAGCGCTGAGGAGGCTGAAGCAGGAGGATCCTTATGAGTCTGAGCTGTGTAAAGAAATCCTATAACAAATACACAAGTAAAAAAAAATCAAGCAAGCAAACAATAGATTTTTGTAAAAATTTTACAAAGGACAAGTAAATATGTTACTTAATGAAATAAACCCAAAGTGTTTATCATATGTTTGAAAATGTTTTTTTCCTAGAAAATTATTGCTAACTTTCTCCAAATATACTCTCTGTTCTGTGAATAGAATTAGGAATTCATTGATACAGCAGAAATTACTCTATCTTCCTCTATCTCAATCTTTTCTATTTTCTTTATCGCCTGTGGTTTTTTTTTTTTCTGTATATCTATCTAGTTATGTTATGTGTATGGAGACACTGTATAACTAAGACAACTTAGACACTTGATTATTCTTTTTTCTTAAATATAATTATTCTTTTGACTATAGTATGAAAAGTTACTTGGAATTTCTCTAATACTTTAAATATCATTAATAGTAATACTTTACTCAAGCTTTTTAGTGTTCCTGGTCATTTTTAAAATTGGTGAATCCCTGTGCTACTTCTCATTCCTTTTCTTCCTCATCTCTTTTTTTGTCCTTACAAATAGTTACTTTTTCCAATGTATAATTAAGTAAAAAATATTCCAGTTTAACATTACTTTATGAATGAATATAGCAGAGCTCATACTGAAGGTCTTTCTTGAGAATAAGGTCTGGTTGTATTTCAATGAACAAAGGTAATGCCCCCCCTAAGCCCTAGCGTGAAGTGTTGATGACCTTTGTGTTGCCCCAACCAACACTATGCAATGAAAGGGGATTCCAAAATGATACTTTGACCTTGAGATGGATGTCATCATCATTGAGATCATTCTGGTCACAACTGTCACTATTTGAATTATTGTGCAAGTGGGTCTAAAAAGTTGTGAAATAAGAAAAAATTGTTACACTGTTATTTGTTGAAAACAATTGAATATGTTAGTCCTGGATTTGATATTAGCAAGCACCAATTGTCTCTGAATTGCAAATTGCGTTTAAAGAATATAGGTGTATTATGAAATATTGATTATATTTTCTCCTTAATTGCAGGTAACCCATTAAACAAGGATAAATCGAGTGATCCTCCAGTCTGATTACACTGAAACTTAACTCCTGAGATGAGTCTGAAGATTTTTATACTACTCAGAAGAGGGCTCCAGAGTCTATTTCCAAGAGATTCTATGGTTCCTTACCATCTTCTTCTTGAGAACAAGACATTTAACAAGACAGACATGAACTTCTCTATCATAAAGACTTCATTTGATTGGAACTATGCTCAACTTGTAAAATTGCTGAAGGAATTTGAAGTCACTGGCTGCATAGCTGGCGGAGCACTGCTGTTTTCAGGGTGACGTCAGAGACAGTTGCCTTTTGGCTTCCTGGCTCCAAGCTGCGGCTGGTTTTCTTGTTTTGGAAAACTGTCTCCAAGTACACTGTCCTTTCGTCATGGATGTGTTTCTGGGTCCTTTGTTCTTTGGCTAGTGAGACTATACACAGCTTCGACAGCATTTCCTTTGTGAAATTCTCTGGCATGGCATAGACTGAGACAATTTTCTTTGTATCCTAATCTTGGAGTTCTGAAAGCCTACTGTTTTAACATCTTAACATTGCTTTTGTCAAAGGAATGGAAATATATATTCACTGATAATAATTATTGTTGGCAAGTAATAGTAATCTGAATACATCAATCATATAAGAATGTATAGACAAGCTGACGTGTTTCCCCAAGGCTAACATGTTGCTCCAGCTCTCTGTCAGTTAGATAGGTACTAGTTAGAACTGGATTACCATTTTCATCAGTTGTTTTGTTTTTGTAAAGTGGGCTTTTTTTGTACTTGTGTTTACTTTTCCCCCTTCACAGAAATCAGCGACGAGGAACAGTCAAGTTATTAGGTAGCCTTCAGTTTAAAATTGCCGGGGATGCATGTGAGTTTCTGATTTCTTAGCCTGAATGTTATTCACTTAGATTTCTTCTAGTATTTTTTTCAACTATTTTTCTATTTTGTTTTAAAGACTGATCCCTTGCTCGATCCTGATGACTATTTGAATGCTTCTATATTTGTTCAGTCTGTTGATAGAATAAGTTGTTCATTCTTCTTGCTCACAAGTTTATAAATATTTGTTCCATTTGAACAACCTTTCGGCCAGTATTTTGACCACATGTTTATGGCTTTAACACTTGTGACTTTTGGTTCTACAGGAAAGTCTTATCAATATTTAAAGGCCTTAAACATTTATGTAGTTTTTTCTAAGTTCTTACAGAATGTATAATTTTATACTACATTTATTTTGGTTCATTTGTGATGCAGATGGAGAGAAGAGTAGAAATAACATTCTTGTTCTGTAATAATATTATGTAAATCTATGGGTGGGAGGAATGTGAAGGGAGGGATTTTGTGTGTTATTGACTTCAGACTGATGGGCAGACTCTTCAGAAAGTGTCCTATGCAAGTTCCATCCTGCTAGAGGGGGTGTGAAGATTTTTTACATTAGAACTCCCTGACATGACCCGCTAGTCTTAGGTGAGTTTCTATAATGAAGGCCCACCTGGCCTGGGTTTGTTCATAATCAGATTCAAAGACCAATACATTACCTAAAATCTACAAGGAAGAACAATTAAAAGGGTAATATATGTTCAAGATCAATGTGTGAAGTGTACTTTTGACACTGAACTAACATCTACTGGCCTAGGAGTCTGTGGAATGAAATTACTTCCTGCCTCTATTTTAATTATGCATATGACTAATTAGATGGCTCTGAGTGGATTTTGCAGTGTTTCAAGACCATGTAATCATAAAGAGAGGAGTAACTATTGTGTTGGTGTCCCTGCATCAATTAGAACGTCATTCATTTCTTTGGAACAAAGTGGAAAACTATATTATTTGGAGAATTGTGAATTGTTCTAAGTTTGTTTGAAATTATAGATCATACTTCTCATTTTTTTAAAACTATGTCCTTTAAAAACACTGGAAATTCTGTATTATATACAACTGTAATACATGCATAACAATAGAAAAATAAATGGAATTTCAAATATACTAACTAGATTATCCCCAGTAGATTAATGTTGTAACTACTCAGAAAAGGTAAATAAAATTGGGATAGAAAATGGATTATTTCATAAGTACAACTCGGAAAATCTGTGGTCTTCTTTTGGAAGGATGAATCTTTTTATTTTTTGTTAGTGCATGTTTTCAGTATGTGATTATTCGAGCCACCATTAGGAGTTGGTCCAGGTACATAGTGCTAATTAATTGCATTTATGTGCCTTGCTCTTCCCCTCCTTTCTCTCCCTTTCTGAGAAACCATTTTCTTGTGTTCATTTTGATAGCACTTCGATCATCGTGAAGGCAAAACTCAGTATTCATAAGGAAGCTGACATAAAGTCCTATCTTCTTTTAATCGAGACCCATGAAATTATGCCACTTACGTAAGGTTCCAGTATGGCATTTGCTTCTTCGCTAGAAAACAATAAAAAAGATAGATTCAGACTTGTGTTTCTGGCCTACATTTTGACTACGAGTACAACTGACATTACGTTCGCAAGTGTACAATTGTCTTTCTAGTGTAAGAATCTTAAAAAGTAAATAAAACTCAAAAGATACAATATGTACTGTGAAAGGGAAACAAACTGCTCAAAGGGAAGGAACAGTTGGGATGAGGAAAAGGACAGAAGAAAGAAAGAAGTAAGGGGAACAATAGATTTGTACATACACAGGATAATTGTGTTGCTGATTTCTCTGGAACAATTAATGCTTAATTTTTTCTCTTTTTAATTTTTTGACCAATTTTTCATGCTTATGTCTGATAATCTGAACAACTAACTTGAAGACAACAATATAACGACCACTGTTGAATTGCCATCATCTTGTTTAGTAAAATTCTGTATCATTTCTAAAAGTTTTTCTTTACTTTTTATTCTCTTAAAAAATAAAATTGTTAAGAGATACAGCTTGTTTTCCAAATTACATTATGAATGGAAATAAGCATCAAAACCTAAACCATGGCTATAACTTCATGCCTAAATTATTTGCAAATTTTTTTTTTATTTTGAAAGCATTTAAAATTCATAACAAGCTGCAAAAATAATGTGGATAGTTTTAGCGTACTCTTTTTTCTTTTTTCCCCAGTGATGTCGTCTTACAAAACAAACACACATTGTTAAAACCAGAAAATTAACATTTGTACAATATTTTAAACTGAATACAAACCATATTCAGAGTTCACTGATTTTTCCCATGAACTGTGTGTATTTGTGTGTGTGTGTGTGTGTGTGTGTGTGTGTGTGAGAGAGAGAGAGAGAGAGAGAGAGAGACATATTAATCTCTTTAAGCGGGCATCCATCCATTGTACTATTTTATTTTATTTTATTTTATTTTATTTTATTTATTTATTTTTTTTTGCGGAACCGGGAATTGAACTCAGGCCCTTGTGCTTGCCAGGAAAGTGCTTATTCCACTGAGCCATCTCCCTGGCCCCCCATTGTACTATTTTAGATCACAGATTGTAGTATGAGAGTATTGTGTGGGAGACTACAACATGAATGACTGATTTGTCATAATTATTTTGAAAGCTCTTTTTTTAGAATTACTGGATTTATTTTATTTTTTTATACCTTTGTTGTCTTAGCATATTGGAACTTCCAGTTTCAACAACAGATAGTACCATACATAATTTGAACTTTTGAATCAGTTTTAGTGAAAGACACCTGAGAATCTGCACAGGATGTTAAAATGAAGAATGAGTTCTTTATTTTTCTCGGCAAAATTTGTCTTACTACACAGTGCTATGCAATGGCATTCTGGCTTTTGGTAAATCGCATTGCCTAATAGCACAGTGAGGAATTGAGTTATTGAGACTTTAACTTTAAAGCTGTGATCAGTTTCTGTATTCAAGGCTGATGCATGCATTTATAAGGAAAATATATGCAAAGAAAATGAGTAGCATTCAGCCTTTTCTTACTTTGACTAACTTCAGTGAGAAGAATTAGAATGGTTAATACACAAAATGATTTCATGCTTGCTGCATGAAGAAACCAATTAATTGAAAAGCCAATAGTGGCAGGGTTAAGAACTTTATTAGGCCTAACATGATGGTGTATATCATTAATCTTGGATAATCAGGAGGTACAGACAGGTAGATCATAAGTCTGAGCCCATTGTAGGCAACATTGCCAGACCCTGTCATTCATATATTCATATATATATATATCTCAGTGCAAAAGTCTTGGATCAAATCAGTGTCTAATACTGAAAAAAGAAAATGGAAAACATTATTATCATAAGTCAGTTGATTAGAAGACGGAAAAGTTTCTTGCATTAATACACCAGCCATGAGCTAGAAAACTGATGTATGGGTGTTTTATACAGGACCCTTCTGTAAAACCAGTGGGCCATGTGTAGGCTTGTGGCTAAAGGATTACGTCTAGTTTTAGTTACCTAGCCACACGAGTTTTCTAGTTTTGCACATCTTGAGAACAAAGATCTTCACTTCCTGGGACTGTTCTCTCAGTGCCTAGCTTGCAGGTCTTAACGTACAAAACTGTTCCACAGACAGACGAGAGAGGACAGAAGTGCTAGGCCCTCTTGCTAATGGTTAAACTCTTTATAATGAAGGGGGACATACCTCATCTGATTATCATGGAAGATGGATACTAGGAATCTCAAATCATGTGTTAGGCTGAGTTTTGGTGCCAGCACTCAGCCTCGTAATGTGACCAGACACTGCTTAAATCATGGGGAAGACATAGAGAGGCTTTTTCTACTTCTCTTAACCATGTGGAAAATTCAAGGTAGAACATTACTTTTTAAAAATCATGATAAAGTTTTTTTGTTGTTGTTGTTTCATATATCCTTCCTTTTATTTCTCTTTTTTTATAGAATACTTTAGGAAGATATATTTCTGTATTTCTTTACCATGGCTTTGACTTGTACTGTTTGAGTACTGAAAGTTATAGTAGACCCTACAATAATCTGACATTTGACTAACAGCAGTTGGGGTCTTAGTAGACACCAACATTTGGCTAGATTGGATTTGGGAGTTTGATGAAGTGTATCCTTAAAAGTAACCTTTCAAATCAGTTCAACATGTATTTTTTCAGTGGCCTACATGTTCATGGCATTATACCACCACTGAAAAATTGGTTGTGCAGATTTATAACAGTTACATCTTTTTATTCACCACAGCTGCTTTTGTTTAATACATTGTAAGTCACTAAATGGTGTGAACTATACCTTAAAACATTTATGTGGAAGATCCTACCTGGTATGCAAAGCAATTAAACTTAATTCTAGAAGTTACATGAGCAGAGGAGTGCATGTTCAAAGCTGCATTTTATAAATTTTAGCAAAAAATCTCATTAAAGGTATTAAAAAATGATGATGTGAGCATGAATAAAAGTGAGAAATGATTAAAATAATCTGGGGGAGAGAAATTTTGAAGTCATGAACTTGGAATATAACAAGGAAGAAAATGGGAAACAGTGGATATTAACTCAGGGTACAATTTAAATTATTTAGGATCCTAAAAATGTCTATGTCCAACTTTATTCTTGGAGATTCTATTAATTGACTTGGATTAGAATCTGGGCATGGAATGGAATAAATGACCAAGAATAGATGACATTAGAGAATTAAAAGGTCAAGGAAATAGCACATTGGATTACAGCACCTGCAAACGGGCGCAGGGGCCAGGGTTTAATCCCAGGCCTGCCATGCATGGGCACCGACCCCGGGGAGCACTGAGACGGCAATTGAGACCCCGCATGATGGCGTGTGCCTATAATCCCAGCTCTTTGGTGGCTGTAAAAAGGCGGATCACTATGTCTAATCTAGTAGTGAGACCCTGAACACCATGTCGAGCCTTCCCTAAAAAAATACAAAAAAGAAAAAGTAAAAATAAAAATAAGGCCAAGGGAAATATACATGGAAGCCTCTGGTTTATAAAGGATGTGTATAGGCCCTTAGAAGATGATATTTGTCTTCTGTGTGGGCGTGGAATCTCCATAAAGAACAGAAATATTTGAAACAAATAGTAGAAAACTGGGCTTACAGTCTTTCTAGATATTGCAATCTCCAATGTCAAAAGAGGCACAAGATAGAGTATTTAATTGGTAGAAATGTATTACTTCCCATCAGTGTTTGAACAAAGAAATCAGGAGAATGAATAGCTGGGATCACCTTTGCATGAAGATAGGTGATATTTTTAAAAAAATTATCTAGCATTTATCGAATACTTACCCTGCACTAAGAGTTCTGGCCTGGAAATGTATGGGTTATATTTAAGTAAGTCTTGCTGAGATATGTATTACTGTAGTTATCATTTTATAATAAGAGCACTGGGGCACAGAAAGGCAAAGTAATTTCCCCAAAGCCACATTACAGTAAGTGACAGGGCCAGCATTTTAAACTGTGTAGTAGTAAAAAACAGTGGTGGATAACATGAAACTGTAGGGATACTCAGAGGGAAAAAGAAAAAGGAGCTGATGGACAAGTCTAGGCATGAAGGGAGGAAACAAATAGTCTTAAGTTGGACAGTAGTTTATTAGGGAGTGGGAACCATTCTTTCATTCACAAATGTGTTTCCACATCTATTCTGTGTCCAAAGATTGTGTGGGAAGCAATGAATAAAATATAGGTTTAAACTTTACCTTTTTCACAAATAATATCTCTCTGGGCAGGCCCAATGGCCTGAATTTTTAACAGTTGGACTAAGGAAAACCCAGTGCAGTATTTGTCAAGGGTAGATTATGTCAATAATTGTGATCCTAACTAATGTTCATTACAAGAAGAAATTTAATAAGCAGTTCGTGTTCTGTTTTAAGGTTTTACATTTGCTCTTCAATTGAAAGTGTTTTTTTTTTCTTTAGGTCTATGCATATTGCATTTATTGGAAGGCACAGTTAGTTTTGCAATGATGCTTAGCCACAATGCCAACACACAGTGGATCTGTGCATATCTATGATTGCTGGGGAGAGCTGGGACATTGTGCTGGTCTTGGCTGGTAGCTGAGGTTGGGCACTGGTTCCATTGCGTTTCTTTGCACTTTCTCACAGGATTTGGTTAGCTGTCCATAAATTAATCCAGGAAGGTCTTAGCTGTAACAACTGTTACTTCCACATGATTTCTTGATCTCCAGCAGGCTGACTCAGTTCATTCTTGTAGTAGAAGCAAGGTTCTGAAGGAATGATACCCCTACCACTGCCTCAGATTGATACATTCTCATGTTGGCCACATTCTATTGGCTATTTCAAGTTGCAAGGTATTGTGGGTCTAAAGAAAGAGATTCTACTTGTTGTGGAAAGCTGTTGCCAAGCCATAGAGGAAAAGATGTAAAATGGGGACCAAAGGGACATGAGAACTGGGGAAGGATAGTTGAGAAGAAGGGGAAAAGGGAAAGTAAAGAAGATCAAAGTGCTAAATATGTCTATGTGCCTTTCCCCTAAAATGAAGGTATTTGTTATGCCTCACAAACATGTATTAATAAAAGGAGGGTTATTGGGACCATTATTTGATTACCATGAGTGGCTTCCTGCTAGCCTTACATTTCCCAAATATGAACTTGGCTTAATTAACTGTACCATCTTATTATTATTATTGTCTTTTCTACTAAATATAGTGTTGGTACACATCAATTTGAAGTTCTTCAATTCATATCAAACATGCACTGTGTGTCTGCATATTTCTGCAGGCACTAACTATTCCCTTGTACTACTAGACCTTCCACACTAGGCTCTCATATGGAGTTCTGGGAATGTACTGTGCTTCTGCAAACGTGTTTGTCTCAAGCTGGATTCTATTAACTCTTTCAAATCTCCTAATTAGTATGTTTATTAAAAAAGGAATGAAAATTGAAATGTAAACAACAGATTGCCATTGATTGGTAAAACCTTTCTGAAAGAGCCTTTCAGAGACAGACTGCCATAAAAGACTTAATTCAGGTCAGAGGATAAGTAGAACTCAATATTTAATCACACAAAAGGGTACCGACATAGATAAAATTAAAAATCTTTTGCATAGATGTAAAGTTGCTAGTGAGTTGCTATAATACATTGTCAAGGCCCTTTTAGGTCTGTTTGTTTCAGTGATTCGTGTGGAAGCTCACACTTTCATCTCAGTACTCTGGGAGGCTGAGGTAGGAGGATCCAAAGTTCCCCAGCCCACATAGACAATTTAGCAGCTTACTGAGACCCTATCTCAACAAAAAAATAAAACAGGGTGGTCTGGGGGCTTGATGTAACTCAGTGTATCAGAGAGGCCTGGATTCAAACCCCAGTGCAGAAAGCAGCCACAGAACAGAAAAACAGAAAGGTACCTTTTAGATTTCCTTGACAGTGCCTACCTCTGCCATGTCTCTCAATAAGCTTAACTGTACTTTCTCCTTTTTCCTGATGCCTTCCTTTATAATTTCTTATTTGTTGATATCTACCTAATTTTTGTACCAAGTCTTTTTTTTTCTTTCAGTAATCTCACTGAATAAAAGTATTTCAGATTTATCAGGATGACAAGACTGTTTCTTGAATGAATCACTGATTTAATATACATTACTAAGCTCAACCAGTAGTAATTGAGTTCTTGCTTCTTGTGGATTGACTAATTTGTTCCTTATTTGGAAGTTCTGAAAATTGCGTGTCAGGGAGGATTCTGCCAAATGGAGCATGTTTATGATTTGCAGTGCAAGTGACATGTTAATCTCCCCATCCCACAATGGACAGTTAAATCTTTTATTCTGTGCATTGGAATTGTCACAAGTAAACAATGTGAAGGATTAAATGGCTTCTCATAATTTCCTTGCTGCTTAATGGGAGAAAGATATTATCTATTCATTGTTGTCAGTATTTGCTGGTGAGTTTTCGTGGAAAACATTTCCCTTTCTACTTGAAGCATCGAGAAACATACTCAAGTTGCAATTTAAAAGTTGTTTGCTCTGCACTACACAAAAAGATCTATTGCTCTCTCACTGTCAATCATTTCAATCTTGTACTGAAAATACCTCCTGTGATGGTCAGCTTTATTGTTCACTTGTAATACTTTTTATTTTTGTTTGGGTGTGTGTATGAATTTCTTCTACCCTGACTCTTACAGAGTTGATGTTTGATAATGTTTAATTTCTTTATGACAGCTACAGAAGTATATTGCCTAGTATCTCTAAACACTGATAGACACTTAAGGTTTTTGATGGCTTTATTATTTTTGGTAGCATTTCTAATGATGCTATGTGAAATACATTTGACCTTAATCACTTCACCTCTGGCTAAACTTGAGACCTCCTTTCTTGCCTTCTGATTTCCATTTAAGTATTTGAAAGTTAAAATGGCCCATTTGCTCTTTTAAAAGATTCATGATTGGAACCAGTTTCCGAGAGAACTACATGACAGTTAAGAAAGAGAAAGTAGGGGAAATTTCTTCTTCAGTCTTAGAATCCTGGAAAATGGATTACACATAATTGCTTCCAAAGAGCTTTTTAAAATCCAATGACCAGATTTCTAATTTAAGTGGGAAAATGGGGGAAAAGTAAGCTCTGGTCCCACCAATGTGCTGTTTCGCAGAATACTGAGTCCCATCTTGAGAGTGTAACTGTGTGAGGACTTCGTAATAGCACTGTCTTCCTGTAACAGGACTCCACAGATAGCATTATGATGAATTTCCTGTATGTGTTCATTTAATTTCAGGGGTTGCTGCACTAAACAATAAACTAAATTTGAGAGCCTGAATCCGGATGTAACTTGTCACTTTCTTTCCCAGTCAGTTCAATCAAATGCCACTCTATCCAATTGAATATAGATGGGGTGAATTTCAAGTAAGAGGAAATTCAACCTGAGTGACAGATTTTCTCTAAAATTACTTTTGTTTGATTTCATCTTTTCTTTTTTTTTTTTAAACTTTCTTCTCTGTGAAGCCATACAATGAAATGGAAATCCGAGTTTCAATTCTGCTACTGTTCGCTGCTACTGATTTAGGTCTTTGGATCACAGCAAAAGCAGTTGCTCCATATTTATTTAAGGCAGTCATGTGGGATGGGTGCAGTGTAAATCCAGGGGTGGCTGTTTTCATAAACCATTGTTTACAGGGCTCTAAGGTAGAGAACCACAGTTCCTGTCTAGCAGTGATTGTGAGTGTCCTCTTATGAAAGAAGAATTTGCCTTCTGATTTGTTCTAAAGGAATATATGGCACACATGTGACGAAGGTTTTGATTTGTGACTCATGGTATACTCACAAATCAAAACGATGGTAAATTGTGACTCCAGGGAGGCAAATTCCTTAAACTCTTTGGGCTTCAGTTTTCCCCTCTGAAATGTAGTATAAATAGTAATGGTATAAAAACATAAACAATTTAAAATAATTATTAAAACGTCTTTGCCACTCACACCTTTTGTGAAGAGTGAGGGTTGTTTAGTTCTCTTCAAAGTTAGAAGTGCTAAATAAGTGTGTCCTAACATTCTTATCAATGTTAGAATGTGCTAGAGAACACACTTGGCTCATGATATTCTTGGTGAAATCTGTCAGTGAGAGCTATGACAGCTTAGCATTGCAGTGCTAATTAAAAACAAGATCACACCACCTTGTGCTCCTTAAAATTTTTTAATATTGCACTAATTACAGGCAGTTTGTCACTTATACATGGGTAGATTTGAGTAAATATTACAGTGTGTGTATGTAGCACCCTTATGCTTTTCTAAGCACTGAATTACTTTGTATTTAACCTTCTCACTCCTAATCACAAGTGAGACATTTTCCAAAGATCAGCTCTAAATTAGTGGTCTTAATTAAAGATAAGATTAACACAACAACTTATTCTAATTAAGTATTTACCCTGAAGAGATTTTTGTCTCACTTAATCCTCATAGCTTCCTGATGTTGGTCCTTTCACTTTGCTCAGGGGGAAATTGTAGTAAGAGAGGGTAAGTACTGTGCACAGGGGGCAGAACATTAAAAGAGGAGGCTGGACACGGTGATGGTGTGGTAGGAGTCTGAGGCAGGAATGTTGCCCGTTGGCATGCATTCAAGGCCCGCTTTGGCTACAGAGCAGGACTTTATCTCAAAACACACAACAAACAAAGCAAAACAAGATGAACAATATCTAAATAGTGTCTTAGTGTTACCAAAAGTAGCATCTCAATTACTACACATGTGTACCTGTGAAGATGGGTATCTAGTGTTATTAAGCAGACATGTAAGTTTTCTTATTTGTCATCTGTCAGTAGCATTTTTTCATATATTTATTTCCATTTGCCTTTTTTTTTTTTTTAGCTAAGAAGAGTATACTCATTTCAGGTGCCCATTTTTGACTGAGTTTTCTTTTCTTTTTTCTTCTGTGTTTTAGGGAAGGATCTATGGGGTGTTCAGAGTCTCGGTGCTAGACTGGACTCGTAGTGATTATGCTGTTTACAACCTCCCAAGAGCTGGGGTTACAGGCACTTGCCACCATGCCCAGTCTCAATCACCATTTCAGTGTGTCCTAGGGGGCAGGGCCAGCATGGCAGCCCCAGGGATTGAACCCTTGGTCCCTGTACCTGCTAACAGGTGCTTTAGTCAGCTGATCTATTTGGTCAGTCCTCTGAGTCTTCAATTTTGGGGATCTGATTTGCTTTAAATTTTTATATGTCTTAAACAGAAGTCATTTTCCCAGTTCTTTTCACTACATTACTAATGTTTTTTGATGCACAAACACTTTTTCACTAGATGAGATCCTTGGTGCTGCCTGTTAGCATGCATTCAAGGCCAGCTTTGGCGACAGAGCAGGATCATTTGAAATATTTCCCATGCAGTTTTTGTTTTTTGTTGTTGTTGTTGTCGTTCATGAACTCTCTGACTACCACTAAGTCTTCAAGATTTCTACCTACTTTCTTTTCCAGTAGGTGGAGCTTTTCCGTTTCAATATTTAGATTTTTTAATCCATTTTCACTTTAGTTTACTGTATGGTGATAGTCATAAATCTAGTTTTAGCTTTTGTGATGTGAAAGGTGAGTTTTTTTCAGCACCATTTGTTAAAGAGACTATCACTCTTCCAGTGAATGATTGGCTCCTTTGTTGTAGATAAGTTTGCTGGGTGTGCTTATTTTTTATTTTATTTTATTAATTTTTTAATTTATTTTTTATTTTATTGAAGTACAAATATCAATCAGACAGTTTCAAGACACCTTAACAAGACAGATTCGATAAATTAATACATTACAAACTGTTTTCATAATGTTTTGGTATTGTACAAGGTGCATACATGATATTATATTTACAGATATTATTTTAGCAGATGTCTCTTATCAGTAAATTAAGAGTGTAGCTGCTTACTTATCTTATTTTTTATACCTGAATTATATCAAAAATTCAATAATTATTTTCCTAGTGGATGACCATAGTACTAGAAGCCGACATA
>PVKA01000285.1:0-93182 GCA_004027165.1 Ctenomys sociabilis | reverse complement strand
CTTATGTAGAAGCACAGCGTTATCTATCCCAACTGTACTGTGTATACACACACATCATGATTTTTCTTTCTATACTCCTTCCTTTGTCTACACCTGTCAAAGGTGGGCACTCCATTGTCATCCTGGGTGTGCTTATTGTGTCTGTGTTTTCTAAACTTTTCCGTTGATCCTCATGTCTTTTTTTTCTGTATTTAGGACAGGGTGTACAGAGTGTATAGGGTCTCACTGCATAGATCAGACTTGTAGTGATCCTCCTGTTTACAGCCTCCCAAGTGATGGGATTGTCTCAGTGCACCCAGAGGGTGGGGCAGGCATGGCAGGCCTGATGATGGAACTTCCAGCCCCTATGTCTACCTAAGCAGGTACTGTAATCCCCTGAACTATTTGGCCAGCTCCCTCAACTGTTTTTATTTCCAGTCCATGATGACTTTATCATGATAGATTTGTAGAATAACTTAAAATTAGGGATTGTGATGCCTCTTGTCCTGTCTGTGTTGCACAGGATTACCTTTGATATTCTAGGCCTTTTCTGGTTCCAAAGGAATTTTAAAAATGATTTCTCTGGATCTGTAAGGCATACTAATGGCATTTGGATTGGGATTACATTAAATCCAATAACAGCTTTGTATACTTATTGTGCAGTTAAAAACAATTAATCTTCACTCAATGTAGACACAGCTAGCCAAAAGATTGGGCAACCTTGATATAGATGTTTGTATGTCTTTTGCATAAAATCATGTAACTTAGTCATGCTTTACTGCAGCTGTGTTATCATTGTGGCCAAAGGTATTGTATGTTATTCATAACCCAGAGAAGGCTAAAAAATCATTTTCAGCCATAACCTAACCTCACTTTTATCTTCTTTCAACCTTTGGAAATCAGAGCTGGATTTTTATCCCTAGTTCTTTAGAGTGTTTATGTCACCCATGTTTCCTCAGTTATTATCATTTACAGACTTTGTTCTATGTATTCTTTCATTAATAATTCTGAAAGCCCATGTGAATTAGAGAAAGGAGCCTATTAAAAGAATCTCTTATATATGCATGATGCCTTATTTCTATTAATTACTTTGTGTTAGAGAAGAAATACTTCTGTGAATAAAGGTAAAATTGGAATTAAAGAACTGATATTAAGACATACTCATTATATTACACCACTAATTTATTTCATTTCACTTGACATGTGATACTTACTATGGACAAGAAACAATATACATAATTAGTATAAATACACAGGAGAAAATAATTCAGATACATCTCACGTCTATGAAATGAGCAAAAGAAAGAGCTAATGGTAAATGTAAGCCTTTCAAACTTCAAAGTGCTTATACTTTCCATTAGATTTTTGAAATGTCTTTTAGCCACATAACAGCATAATAAAACATCAATAGTTACAGAATTTTGGTTTTGTTTTAATGGAAATTAAACATACTATTAGTTTTGCTAACATTTTCCACATCTGAATTTATGATGCCCATTAATAGCTATTCAAGTCCATATCATACAAGTATGAGGCATACTTGTATTTTGCATGTAACTTATTTTTACAGCATTTGAAGCTCATTATAGAGGGATTTATATAGTTTCACAATATTTGCAGGTATTCAACAGAAAATCTGTAGTCAATATTTCATTAAAGAGATGTTGGTAGTCTTATGTTCATTGTAGCACTATTAATAATAGCTAATTTATGGGATCAGATTAAATGCCTATTATCAGGTGAATGGACAAAAAAATGTGTCACATGTAAACAGTAAAATATTCTACATCCATTACAAATAAGAAAATTCACTTATTAGTCACAACATTAATTGAAACGGAGAATGCTATGCTAGGTGATATAAGTTGAGCACAGAAAAAACAGGACTAGATGATCTCATTTGTAAATAGAATGTGAAATACTCAAACTAGTAGTAGCAGAGAGTAGAATGGTAGTCCAAGAAGCTACAGGGAGATTTAAGAAATAAAGATTATTATCAAAGGTTACAAAGCTTCAGCATATGCAGGAATAAGGTTTTAGCTTGAAGCCTATTATACTATGGCTGTTATTGTTAAACATCTGTTCATTTTAAAGTCACTAAGAGTAAACTTCAAATGTTTTTCACTACAAGGAGTATTAGTATTTGAGGAGATGGATATTATAACTAGTTTAATTTAATTACTTCACATTGTATTTACGAATAATAATATCACACTGTACATCATACATATGTACTAATATCATTGCCAACTTAACAATAAAATAAGAGAATAATTGAACAAAAAACGAGAAAGAAAAGAAAGAAAGAAAAGATGGAGGGTGGAAACAAAGTATGACAGTAACAAAGAAAAAAAATCAAGAAGAAAATAAGCAAGTAGTGACATAAACTGAAATAGTATCTATTTGAATAATTTATTCACCAATATCATATAGGCTATTTTCAGTCTATGTTAGTTCTGTATTGCTGCAAACATCAAAGGCCATACTGGATCAGGACATAATCAGTGAAATAAGTGTATGTAATAGCAGGCAGCACTGAGCAAAACTGAGACAGAAGGTGGAAGTACTTCAATTAATTTAGGCTATAATTATTAATGTTTATGAATAGGTAAATTGTTGAGAAGATACACACCTGCTAGTGGAATGTAGAAGAAATTATGGTTGTACGCTGACTACCTGTAAGGATCTGAAAGGACGGAGACACTGGGAAGTCATCTCTTACATATTAAAGCTCTTTACTACCTTGCTTCAGGATTGTTAGGATATTCTCTAATGAGACAGAGAAAACACAGAGCTATAGATCAGGAAGTCTTTACCAAAACAAAACACCTCTGACAAAACCTCACAAGTTCAGAAGAGCATAAAACACAAACACAAGAGAGTTTTATAAAGGATTTAGGGCTAAATGCCTGGAATGCAAAAGTTCTGATTCCTTTTTACAGAATCATGAAATTGAGCTTATTGGCAGAGAAATGTTCACTGTGCAGTGGACAATAGAAAGTCTGTACCTGGTTCCTGACAGAAATTCTGACTTGTTTACCATTATCGCTGTCAGCACAAAGTCTGAAATTTGCAGCAGGCAATGCAGTAGAACTTACAAGCTGGAAATGATGAACATTCTAACCTGCACTGCCAGGTCTTCCTGCTGCTTTGCCTAGAACTAATGGCAAAGGGACATGAAAACAAAGCCTTCATATGCCACAGTTTCTGCAATTCTTCCTCTGACAGATTTTCTTGTCATTTCTCATATGTAGAAACTCATTAGACTCCTAGAGGAAAAGGAGATGGAAGGAACATGGATGCTATTGGTAAAAAACCCTGTATACTAGAATATTTATATTTTAAAAGGTCTTGCTATAAAAACAAAACAGAGTACTAGAAATAGCAATGGCTGAGTTTTCATGCAGGAGGTACTGACATGATTCTAACCATCTTAAGTACAAAAAAATCCTTCTCTTGTGGAAAAATAATATTTACTAGATTCCACAGAGAGTCTTATCTTCTCCATTTTCTCAATATTGAATGCTTAGTCAGTCTTTAAAACTTTAATTTCTCTGCAGAAGAAAGGAAGCTTCCATCTTTCCTGTAGGTGTCACCTTTCCTTCAATGGAAGAACACTTGCTTTAAAAAATGAGAGGCCGTTTTGCTTAGTGATTCAGAACTTGGAATGTGTAATCAGAAATACCTGGGTTCCAGTTTAGATACACTGCTGAGCACAAGTTGATTATGGTCTCCAAGCCCCAATTTCCTTACCTCTAAAATAGGCACAATACTATCTAACTCAGCACTTGTGAAAATCTAGGAAAATAACTAAAATCAAGCAAGTTCTGGCATGTTATTATCATCATCATCATCATCGGGCAGTTTTCCAAGCAATAATATATTTTTTCCCACTAGTTAAGTATAATGGAAGGCATTTTGATAGTAAACCCTTCCATTTCTTCATCAGAGTCCACCAGCATGAACAAAAATATATCCAGATTAAAATCAGCTAAAGTAAAAGTGTTGAAGTATAATTTGCTGTTTTCTTATTGCTGAGAGTAGACTCTAAGATCCATGTCATATTTGTCACCTATTTACTTTTACATCTATATATTTGTCACCTATTTATAAAGTGTGAATGCTGGTGCCTATCCATTACTCTACCTGGAGACATTTCTTGTTGGGTAATTCGTCATTTTCTTGTTGGGTAATTTATCATTTTGGTAGTCATGTCTTCAGTGGTGTGGTGGATAGGCAAGAACTTTTGTACTGTGCAACACAAGAGCACGTCACGTATTTATAGCTCACAACTTCTGTTATTTAACTCTCTTGACACTCCCTCAGTCAGTGATACTACTGGAAAGTTTTTCATAAGAACAATAATTTCACTTGAGTCAGGATGACAAGAAAAATGTTTTGAAATGTTCATATAAGCCTCTTATAATAGATTTGCAAATGTTAATATTCCAAGAACACTGTGTTCTTTGAACTCATGAAGAGTTCTTCTAGAGTCCCAGTAATTTGGATGGTAGGTTTATTTCCTTTTTTAAGGCAATTTATTTTCAGGAACCTGACAAAAGAGCACATTTGGAAATTATGGATTCAATATCATAAATGTAAGCTGAGATATGGATGTGAAAAATAGGTTCTTGAGATTCTACACTCTTATCAGATTTATCCCATTCTGATAAAAATACATTTATCAAGTACAGTTCTAAAGCCAGAATCCATTTCCATTTTTTCAAAATTTTATAGCAAAAGTCTGTAAGAAATTATGCCAGAAGACAAAATTCACACAGTTTTATTCCCTGTCCAATAGGCTGAAGGAATAATTACTTCTGGTACCTCACTGTGTATAGGCATCTTGATATGTTGAGGAAACTAGATTTTTCAATTTGTCATTTTGGTTCATAGGAAAAAATATATTTTCATAGGCTTCAATGTTAACATAGAATTTTAATGGGCTGATAGCCATGATATATGCTATTGGGGTTGCTTAATCAAGAATGTGGACATCTGAAGAAAAGAGGTCATTTGAAGGGAATGGTTATCAGTCCAGAATGACTTTATTAATTCATGCTAAGTGAAATATAAAGTTGACTTAATTATGCAAAAAATTTAACCTAAGAAATGGCCTGTTGTATCTTTTGTTTTTCAAGTATAAATCAGACTGGCAGATGCAATGAAATAATTATATAGAATATCAGAAATACTGAGCATTGCTTGCCTGAGAATGAAGGACTTTATAACTTTATAATATTCAGGTCAAATAATGCTGAAGGCTGATTTTCATGTTAAATACCTTTTTCTATAAAAGGGTGGTTGTACTTCAAATTTATGGCATTGCTTATGGAAGCAATAAAGGAAAATTCAGAAGAAAGAAATGTCAGGATATCTATTGGCTCTATTACATTATAGCAGCATATAGCTGTTTTATGGATTTATTATAATAGTTTTGAAAGGTCATTTAACTATGAAGACAATTATAAGATTTGGCCCTTTTGGAGGAATCTGACCACCACTGTCCTACTCTAAGCAGAGACCACTTTAAATACCTTCCCCCTGCTTTGCTTTTAGGCCTGCTGCAGATGTAAGGTCGTGTGTCAATAAGGCTCAGTAAACACACCTTGTAATTCCCACTCATTGCTCAGCCCTGCTCTTGACAAACAACATGCAACTCCTTGTATGTCCCCACTCCTTGTAGGTCCTCAAGCCACAACTCCTATGCACAGAAGTCTCCTCTGGCTGTGACTCTTTCCTTCCATAGTCTCTCACTGCTACGCTCATGGCCTCTTAAAGAACTTGTAGCCCATATAAGAGGATCAGGGTTTATCTCTATTGCTATAGTTTTCCTTCTCAGGTTTGTTATGAAATAAACCTGTCCTGTTGAGCTCAGACCCCTACTTCATTTTCCTTTTTGTCCCTACACCTTTAAGTATTTTCATTTAGGAAAATGTATTAAGTCTCATGCTAATGGAACTTTCAGACGCAAGCCTAAGGCTCTAGTTAGAGCTACACATATTCACTATTTTTTTCACCTTTCTGAGCGTATCTGATCTCTTGGTTTCAAGACAGACAATTGTCTAATATGGAATGAGTCCTGCAGGTGGACTGCCCAATTTTTTAGGCTTTCAGTGCTACAGGAAGATTTGAGGGCATTATCCTTGATTTATACCTTGCTTTGCATACAGGAAAATAATTGTAAGACCAAATGGAAGACTGTTCCAAAAAAAAAAAATAAATAAAAATGTCCCCAAACCTCAATACATGACCATCTGTGAATGTGTGTGGGCATGTGTGTAAAATTAGAGAAAAGTGACAAACATCCTCTATGTGTAAGTATCATATTGTTTCTCTGGTGTGAGATAAAGAAATATAAATAAGGATCAAGGTGTATAAAAATTATTATGAACTTGGAAGTCATGTTCAAAGAATGGGGATGTAGGGAGAGGGAGAAAGAAAAGAGGAAAATTAAAAATAAATCATAAGAGCCGGGGAGATGGCTCAGTGGACTAAGCGCTTCCCTGGCAAGCGCAAGGGCCTGAGTTCAATCCCCAGTTCTGACAAAAAAAAAATCGTAAAAATCCATAAAATACAAACAAAACTTTGTAAATAGTGAGGAGAAGAGGGACCTAAGGGAGAAGAGGGAATTGGGAAAAAAAAGAGGTTTCAGTATGTACCATGGACAGGTACAAATTCCCTATGATGATGCGATCTTTGTGCGTATTTAAATTGTACCAATAAACTGAATAAGAAGAAAAGTCAAAGATCAATGTCAGAAATCTCTTTTGATGATCAATGTCAGAAATTCCAATCTGATTGTTTATTACTAGAAAGTCCAATGAGATCTGAGCACTTACCTCTATGTCACCTATTTGTTTAGCTGTATCTAAAGTCAATGTGCAGGACTTTTACAGATTCCTGGTTTTCCCTGAGTCTGGATTAACTAGGAGTGCTTGTAGTATTTAGGATTTTGGAGCAGAGCCAATAGAAACTGTATGCATAATTATGCAAGAGAATTTATTAGGGAGGTTCACAGGGGCAGAAACAGATGAGTTCACAATGGCCAGCACATCTGCTTGGGAACTTGGAAGAGAGCTGAAAGACCGAGTAGCTTCTTTGTCAATGAGACGGCAGTCTCAGAGCCCAAGCACCAGTCCTAGATCAAAGGCCTGGAGATTTCCTGGAAGGTTTCTGGTATGTGATTTGACTCACATGGAAGGTTAGAACTTTTTTTAAAAGGGCACACTTGCTTCTTTCCATTTTGATTCTGTTTAGGCTACAAGCCTATTGTTTGGTTTGATAAACTGAAGATCTTATCCTCTCAGTTTGCTGGTGCACGTCACTCCTCCATAGACACACAGAACTGTGCTTTGCTAATCTTACAGGCATTTCTTAATCTATTCAAATGGATGAACCATGATTAACAGTTGGAATCTCTCCTCAACTCTTAAGCCACATTTTATCTCCACATATAATAGTAACTATATAATTATGCCTAACTTAATACAGCTGTACAAATAGAAATGTACTAATTTTCTTCTCAGATTGCAAGGCAAAGTTTTACTTTGTGTGACACTTTTCTTCTGCTATACTCTAAAATAAATATAATAATGTAGGGCCAGAGATCTAGCTCAGCAGCACAGTGCCTGTTTGCTTAGTGCGAGGTCCTGAGTTCAATTTATGGTACCAAAAATAAAGGAATAAATAAATAAATCACAGGGACCAGGGTTTTATCCCTGGCACCATGTGCTGTACAGGCCCTGCCCCAGGGTTCCCTGAGATGGCCAGGTAGAATGGTCATGGTGGCACATGCCTGTAATCAGCACTGGGGAGGCTGAGACAGGAGGATCACTGTGAGTCCAAGCTGCAGAGTGAGACCCTGAATCAAGTACGTAAAAAACAAAACAAAAATAAAATAATATAGATTTAACAATGTTTAAGTACTAATATTAGTCAATCAATGTTATGTTACACAGAGAGAAAAAAAATATCTACTTAATTGCACCAGTATAGTGACAAAATAGGAAAAAAACACTAATAAGTATTATTAGTATTGGTTCCATTACTGGTCTTGTGATCACCTCCATCCTCTGACTACCCATTCTGTGCTCCTTTGGTTTTCAGCACACACCTCAGAGAGTCTTGGTTACTGTCCTGGTGCAATGACTCCTACTTTTATTCTTTAAGGTTCTGGCCATTTGTCGTTTTGTCTGGATTTGGTTGTTACAGTTTCCCATTAAGTTTAATAATAGATCATGATAATACCTAGAGATGCCTTTAAAAATCTCTTGCACTCCAAACATTATTCCTATACTTATTTATAAAATAGTATTTCAATTTTCCCCTTGTTATGGTTTGTGTCTAGTTGTCTCCCCAAAGCCTCATGCAATCATGGGGTGGATTCTGGAGTTGGTGATTGATTATTGTGGGTGTGGGTGTTGTATCTTCCCTGGGACAGTTAATCTGCATTATAATGTAAAGAGAGGAGAGAGGCTTGCTTGCTGCCTGAGCTCCTGCCCCTGCCTCTGCCTTTGCTCTTTGCAGGTGCCATGAATAGCTGCTCTTTGCAATGTGTCATTTTGCCTTGGAGCCAACTGAGTATGGACTGAAACCTCACTAACTATGAGCTAAATGAATCTTTCTTTCCTTAATTTTGGGTATTGGGTAGTTTGTCCCAGTAATGAGAGAAGAGTAACTGAGACACCCCTTGATCTTAGCAACACTGAATCTCAATTTTTAGTTTGTTGATTCAAATACCTGAGGCACTGAAAGTGGCCAAGAAAAGTCTTATCTTGTAGTGTAATAGAATTATTGTTGTGACTTCTATTAGAAGCCTTCTTTTCACTGGAATGAAGACTTCAAGCCTGGAAGAGTACAAGTTCAGAAGAACCAGAAGCAAAGGTTTTAGTGAGCCACTAGAGTTAGTGGTGAATGGTAAGATTCCACTTCCACTTCTTGATTTCCAGATCTGTGAATCTTAGCTATGGAAGGAAGACTGTCATTCACTGCATGCCGACGCAGAACATATGTAGCCTTCTGGCAATTCTGCCTCAGACCTGCTGCTACTAATCTGGCACCCTAACTACTCTTGTGAAAAGCCATTCCATGGTTCTATTAATTGATTTTCTCTGGGTAATGAGAAACACGACAAAACCTCCAATTTCCATGAACATGTTTAGTCTTACTTCCATCAAAACAAGGTCCTAGCTATCTCATGAAATAATATCATTTTTGTAGTGGGGTTCCTAGAGGATTCACTTCCACATCTTTCCCTGTATTTCTAGTACTCCCAGAAAAATGTCATGAGGCAACTGAATGGCTCATAAATTTAGGTTTTGTGCCCTCCTAACTTTAATTTAACTTTGAAGAATAATCACACTATTGAAAGTATGAAAGGAAATGTTAATGCATCAAAGCAGAAACATTACATTTTATTAAATTTGGAGAAAATTTGCATGATAGGCAATAAGCTTTAAGGCTGAGAGTTCTAATATTTTTATGAAAGCCTTCTAATTTTCTTTGTTGGGTCATGCAGTATTTCTTACATGGAATTTAAATGTCAATAATATTGAGCTAGCAGTTTAATTTCTGTTCAAATCATTAAAATAGTTCCATTGCTCCAACTAAAAGTTATAAAATATTCAATATATTTGCGACTCAAAATGATTTTCTAAAATGAAACGTTTACTATGAAGTGAAGTCTTGAAGTGGGAAAAATATTAATGACAATGTTTCACAATGGGTCTGGATTAGGGATGACAAATGGAAATTTGATGAAGCTATGTATTTAATTTGAAAAAAAATCTTGCCTCAGTGAGTTTTATATAAATGAAGCATGCTTATTTTTCTAAATATTTTGTAGTTTAATTGTTTTTCTAATATTCACTTAGGTGTATTACCTCCACTTAAATAAATATTGCTTAATTTAACATCTCTTATAGGATATTAAACAATAGAAAAACAATGAAACAAAGCCTAACCTCTTGAAAGTTTCTACAGTGTGTTAGAAAGATTAATAGTAGTTACTTCACTTTTTTTTTTTTTTTTTACATTTCCAGGATATTCTTTTATAAAAGACTCTTTAGTGACATCTATAATCTGCATAATATCTAGATAAACTATGGTTTACTTTTTTTATTTCCCAAAGAAAAAAATATATATGTAATTTTAATAGTCAAAAATAGTAAACATTTCAAAAACAATTTCTGAGAATTGTCTTGAAGTTGAAATGTTATTTAAATACATTTGTTTGGTGAATAGATATAAAGTCATTGAACTCATTCAGAATAAAAGCTCTGGTGCCTTAAGCTGCATTCCTCTGCTCTAAAGCTGTCAAGGTGACTTCTATTTCTGTCCAATTGCTCTGCTTTGCTATCGTTTAACTATTACGGTGATGGAAAGCTTGCACTGCACTTATTTATGAAGGGTGACATTTCAGGAGAGGGAAAACCTCTGCACTGAGTGTGGAAGAAAATGTTACATTAATGGATTAAAAAAGACTGTATGAAACAATGACATGAACAGATTGTTTTTGAGGATTGATTTGAAAATTTGAAGATCACAAAATTCAACTATTTCTAATGCAGTGTAAATTTTTACCAGCAAATTTTGTACTGTTTGCTTTCCACCATTTTGTCTGAGAGGTACTCTGGTTTTTCTTTGTAAACTTGTGATATTTTCCCCATGCCCTTGAAAATAAGTAAGTAATGGAGCCTTTTGGATCTGTTTTTGCATGACGTTTAACTGGAAATAGAAAAGAGCTAGAGATGACATTTGGAATGGTCTAATATATTTTGTTAAATGGCACTTTCAATAAGCACTATAAGCTTCATTGCCAGCTTCCCAAGCATAGTAAGTCTCAGATATTTTGACTGTCAGTCACCATTGAAACATATAGGAAAACAACATCCTAAAATGCTTTGGAAGTGTACATATTTACAGCCAATCTAAACACTGATGAAAGACAGTAAAGACTGCAGACCCGGAAAGAGAGCACAGCAGTCTTATGTAATAATTCATAAAATGGTCAACATTATTTTTAAACCCAAAGTCAATCAATGGCAGCTATCAGTGCTTACTGACTGCTTCCTAAGTGCCAGGCACTGTACTAAAAGCTCTCTATAGATCCTCTCTCTTAGTCCTCAGTTCAATCCCTAAAGTAAACAGAACCTTGTTCTTAGGAATGAGAAAACTGATCCCTAAACCACCTAAATAATGTAACTTGGCTGGATGTAAAGTTAGCAAGCAGAAGGTACATGCCAATTGGGTGCAAAACCTGCTTGTTTAATGAGGATAAAAAATGAACTCCTTGATTCTGATACATTATTTTTCTTATTGTGCTTTGCTTCTTAATGAATGTGACAAAACATTGATTTTTACAGGTGTGAAGGAGCAATTGCTTATCAGTCAAATGAGGTTAAACCCCAAGAAATACTGATAAGATTTTCTTTCAAAATGGTGAGAACCTATTTCTATGCAACTTTCAAAAGATGCTGCTGCTGCCCAGGCTTGAAGCAGAGACAGAATCTTTCTACTTTTCAGAGTACCCTATTCTTGTTATTTGGCTGTCACTGAGATCAATGCAATGTGTAGGCCATGGGAGAATTTGGATTCTATGACTTTCAGATGATTTAGATCACCAGTTAAGTACATTCTTTGAACCCTGTGTTTGGATTAAATTGCTCTGAGGTTAGTGTTGTATTTTATCTTCTCATATCAGGAAATCTTCTGACAGTTGTCAAAAACCCCTCCTCTCACATTTCTGACATGATAAAAGTGAATGGATTAGAGTTCTGAAAACAGTTGAGGGTCTAACCTTTGAGCACTTAGATCACTACTCACTGATTCCTGTAACTATTTGGGCTATTTTGCTTAAGGAGAGAAAGAGTTTTAGAATAAAGTGATTAAGCCTCATTGATAAACTTCCTTCTCTGCATAGTAAAGGTCAGTAAGTTTATCCCCAGTGCAATTTACAATATGTACTATTCATGCTCTTTTACTTAGTATACTTCTCAATAATATTTTACATATGGACATGCATACAAGCATGCATATGTCAATCCTACTTATCCGTCAGTACTCACCATATAGAACAATAGTAGATATAAAGAGAAAGTTGAAATGGGAACAGATGGAAATTCGTGGTAAACACCTAAGATCTAGTGAAGTGCTTCTGCTCTTTTTATTCATTTTAATGACAAAAAGATAAAATAGCAATAAACAGCTTCAAAACAGGTTAGTAGGACAGTTACAATAATACATTGCATATTATTGTTTGTAGTAATTATTCAGTGGACAGGATGCACATGTGTTATCTTGTCTAAACAATATTAGTACAAAACTTCTTCCCAATGAACTATGAGAAAGTAGCTGTATATGTATCTAACTATATATATATTTTTTTCACAACAAAATGGTCCTTTATTTTTATTCCCCCATTTTGTTTTCTTTTGTCAGAGACAGGTGTTCCATTGCAGTTACAGAAGTATTTAAAGGTTCTTTTCATACTTGACGCCAGACCAAAGACTGTGGGTGCTTGAACTCAGCAAAATAACCCAATATAGTCTAATAGTCCATAATAGTAATAAGTTAGCACAATTGGCAATTGTCCAAAGTTGTTGACCTGAGCCTTTGACAGTTCAACATATTAATATAACTTTATTGTTTATACCTCGTGGTTACATTTTTCTGTTGGATGGTTAGGCCAAGTTAAAGCAAGACCTATATTCTAGAAATGTAACTTTTGCTATCTGAGAAGCTCAGTCAAATCGTCTCGTAATTTACTGTGGAACCATGGACAGTACCTTGTGGATTTTTGTCAGTCAGCTATCTGGATGAGTCATAGCCATTGCTTGACCAATTTTCTCTCTGTGAAAGCCTGAGAGATTTTTTTTCATTCTAGGTGACTCTCCTTAGGCACACTATACATCGTCAATCACTTTCCTCTGTGGTCACATAATCTCCTTGATCAGATAATCTGGGACACCACTCAGTTACAGGATGGCACAGTACAGGTTCTCTTATGTTTTGAAACGTCACTGACCTTAAAGGGCTAGAGCCAAAATATTGGCTGTCTTCTTAGCTCACCTATCTCTCTAATTTTTGGTCTGCAAACTTTAGTTGTTAAACATACAGCAGAGAAGCTTAATGATATTATTATCCTGTAACAGAGGTAGTTAAACTTAACATCACTATTTGTCTGAATATTACATATCTTAGACATAAAATGGAACTATTTTCCAACAACCATGTATAGTTGAAAATGTAAAGCCCTATAGAATATTAAAACACAATTATACATTTTTTACACAAAAATTTAGAAATCAAACATATACAACAGTGTAACAGGACAGTCCTATGACATTTTATTTTTCTTGTTTCTTGTTTACTTTTATTAACTTTTTCTTACATTTACTTTAAAGAGAGTATAGCAATAATTGATATGACATTAGAAACAGTATGCATTTAGAAGACCAAAACGACAGATATTTTAATGATGGTTTTAGTATTACACATTGGTATCCTCAGTGTAGTTGCTTAGTTCACAAATACCAGCATATATAGTTAGTCAGAGTGAGTTGTACCCATTAACTGGTATTTTTAAAAACCTGATGGAAAATCCTAGGACAATTGCCTTAACTATCTTGTTTATATAAAGGTGTGTTTTTTTCCCCGGCATTATTTCCTAACATCTCCTTTCTATCTCTTCATTGTTTAATCCTTAAGTTCTCTCTTTCCATTTAACAATGTTACACATTTCAATTTTTATTTCTTCTTTTAAGTTGCTACACTAAGGAGATAATAAAATATTTACACATGTGTGTTTGGTTTTTTTCAATTATGAGTATAGCTTCAAGTTTCATCCACAAAGGCTTTGAGTTTACTTTTCTTTATAGATGAGTAATACTCCATTGTATAAAAACACATTTTTTTTCATTCATTCCTCAGATGATGGGCATTTTGATTGTTTTCAAGATTTGGGTATCATAAATTGTGTTGCAGTAAATACAGGTACACATATATCTCTATGACATGATGTTTTTAGTTCTTTTGGGGAAATTCTCAGAAGGGGGATAGCTGGACTGAATGGGATTTCCAGTTCTAGTTTTTTTGAGGAGTCTCCATGCTGATTTCCATAATGGTTGCCACAGTCTACATTCCCCCCAGCAGTGGAGAAGGGTTCCTTTTTCCCTACAGCCTTTCCAACATTTGTTGTTGGTTGATTTCTTTATGATACCCATTCTTTCTGGGGTGAGACTTTATCTCAATGTTGTTTTAGTTTGCATTTCCTGAATGGCTGGTGATGTGGAGCATTTTTCTCATGTATTTATTTGCCTCTTATATTTCTTTGTCTGAGAAGTATATTTTCATCTCAGGGGCCATTTTTTTAAATTGGGTCTTTAATTTTTTTTAACAGTAGCCAGTGTTCAAGGTTTATTTATTTCAAGGTTTATTGTATTATATATATATATATATATATATATATATATATATATATATATATATATATATATATATATAACACAAAATAAAATTATTTAAAACATTTATGCACAAGACATGTAGTATTGGATTTGTACACTGGATCCAAGGCTGTGATCAATTGGGGAAAGGTCAGACAATGCTTCGTGGGTGAAGCTGTGTAACAGTAACACACATCTGTACATCTCTTTGAAGAGTAACTGGATCCTGCACAGTGAGGTGCCTCGGAGATGCTGGACTACTTCATATTTACCAGGACTACAAGTGCAGCACCATCCGGCATCAGGACTGTAGGGTTTTGTGAACCATTTGTATTTCTAACTTTTGGAAAATGGTGTTTTTTCCTCAGGCCATCTTAATAGTGCTGATTCAATGACACATCAGATAAAAAGGACAGCTAGCACAACTCCAACCAAACCCTCTTGTAGTCTAGACAGTGATGTGGTGACACTGGAAGACTTTAAAACCGCAACTTCTTTTGGAACGACCACAGGGTATCTCTACTGTTCTTCAAACATGCTTATTCCTCAGGAGTCAGAGTCACCTTCACAACATCAGAGATCCCGTCCTATCCCAGGACACAAAGGACACTAAGGAAGACATCATCCGTGATTTCATAGAGCCCCTTAATCAAGGTGGAAGTAAGGTGCACCCTCCTAAGATTCTTCAATATAGTTTCTTCCAAATCTGCCACTGACAGTCGTTTGATCACTTCCTAAGCACTGTCAACCACCTGTTTGTGAACCCCTTCCCAATGCTCCTTATCACAGTTCCTAACTCGGTGCAGATTCTTCAGGGTGACACAAGCTACATTTATGCCACTCTACACAGGGACACTGGAATCTCTGCGCTTCCCAAGAATCCAGCAGTGGCAGCTTAGTGGGTGCACGCCTAGCCTTTCTCTTATCAGGTAGCAGAACTGGGCTGAATGCAGGTTGCAACCACTGCTAACAACATGGTTCTTGGGAAAGCTGTTTATCTTCAAAGCCACATAGGAGGTCAAGATATCCACAGGATTGGACACAGGAAGCAACTGTATTTTATATAACATTAAGAATGATGAACTTAAAGATGTTCACATTACACTCCACCAAATTAAGACAGCTCTTTCCTTCCTCCTAAAGTGCTCCAACTGTGATAACAACCAGCTTGGAGTTTGTGGTTATGTTATAATCTTTGCCAGAGACAATTTTTGGTGTCCTCAGGAAAAGGCTGACATGTTGGAGATCCATCATCTCTCTCTGCAGTTTGTCTTCCATGACATCAACTAGAGCAAGTTCATCTGCCACATCTTTCATTAAGATACTGATAGCACAGGCCATACGAATATTACCAACCCCAACAACTGTGATGTTATTCTGGGGCACCTACTCCTCCTTAAGAAAATTCACAATGAGCTGATACCTAGACTGGCCATCTAGTGCTTAGAACCAAAAGGGATTGGGAATGCATGTGGGGTAGGTGTGGGGGCATGGGATTTGGAGGTTTAGACTCTGTGGCATCAGCACCAACACCAACACTGGGGTCTTTAAATTTTCAGGACCTAGTGTTAGTTTTTTATAAATTGTAGATGGAATACCTTTATCGAAGTGCTTATTAGTTAAGATTTTTTCCCCAAATTTGTGGGTTGGTTTTTAATTCTGTTGGTGATTTCTTTCGATGTGCTGAAATGTCTCAATAAGAGAGGTTCCCAGTTGTTAACTCATTCAAGTATTTCCCATGAAGTTTGATTTTTGTTCATGAAATGTCTTGGCTCTTTTGGGAGATTTAATGTTTCTGTTTTAATGTTTAGATCTTCAATCCATTTTGACCTTAGTTCAATGGATGGTGATAGACTTGGATCAAGTTTTAGTTTTGGGCATGGAAAGAACTAGGTTTTCTAGCACCATTTGTTAAAGATGCTATCTTTTTTACCAGGGAGCATGTGGGGCCCTTTGTTGAAGATAAGGTGGCTGATAGTATTTGGAGTTGTATTTATATCTTATAATCTATTCCATTGATCCTCAAGTCTATTTTTTGCCAGTACGATGCTGATTTTATCACAGTAGCTTTGTAGTATGATTTCAAGTCAGGAATTGTAATGTCTCCTACCTTGCCTTTGTTGTCCAGAATTGCTTTTGCTATTTGAGGATTTTTATGGTTCCAAATATATTATAGGATGATTTCTCTAGGTCTGTAAGGTATGTTGGTGGAATTTTGATAGGGATTGCATTAAATCTGTATAACAATTTTGGGAATATGACCACCTTCACAATGTTGGTTCTTCCTATTCAAGAGAACAGAATATCTTTCCATTTTAAAAATCTCCTACTATCTCTTTTTTCAGAGTACTGTAATTTTCATTGAATAGATCTTTTGCTTCTTTAATTAGATTAATTTCTAAGTATTTCATTTTTGTGGTGCTATTGTAAAGGGTGTTTTTTTCTCTAATTTCTCTCTCAGTGTGTTTTTATCCTGTAGAGGAATGCGATTGACTTTTGGGTATTGACTTTGTAACCTGTTAATGCTATTGGATTTGTTTATTAATTCTATCAGCTTCTTGGTGGAGGTTTTTGGTATTCCAAGTAGAGTATCATGTCATCTTCAAATAATGAGACTTTTATTTCTTCTTTACCTATTCTTAGACTTTCATTTTTCTCTCTTTCTAATGGCTCTTGCTAATGATACCAGAACTACATTGAATAGGAGTGGTGATAGAGGATGCCTTTGCCTTCTACATGGTCTGAAAGTAAAAGATTTCATTTTTTCCCCATTTGAAATTATACTGACAGTTGGATTGTCATAAATAGCTTTTATCCAATTGAAGTAGAAGCCAACTATTGCAATTTTCTGTAGGGTTTTGATCATGAATGAATGTTGGACTTTGTCAAAGACTTTTTCTGCATCAGTTGAAATGATCATGTGATTTTTGAATTTGGCTCTGTTTATATAGTGTATCAATTATATTTACAGATTTGCATATGTGAAACCATCCTTGCATCCCTAGGAAGAATCCTACTTGGTCATGGTGTGTAATCTTCTTGATGATTTGATGTATTCTCTTTGCTAGGATTTTATTGTGGATTTTTGCATCTATATTCATGAGGAAGATTAGGCTGTAGTTTTCTTTTAGTTACATCTTTCTCTGGCTTTTATTATCAATATAATACTTGCTTCCATGAATGATTTTGGGAGAACTGTTTCATTTTAAATTTCATTGAAGAATTTGAGGAATTTTGGGATTATATTTTCTATAAATTTCTTGTAGAATTCAGCTGTGAATCCATCAGGACCTGGGCTTTTCTTTGTCAGCAATTTTTTATTAAATTTTTTATTTCATTGGCTGTTATTGGGTTATTGAGAGTTCTTATATCCTCTTGATTCAGTTTTGCTAATTTGTACCATTCTAGGAATCTATCTATTTCTTCTGTGTCTTTCATTTTGTGAGAATAAAGATTTTCAAAGTGACTATTAATGATATTCTGAGTTTCCTCATGTTCTTTGGTAATTTCACCCTTTTCATTCCTTATTTCTTGAATTTGAGTTTTTTCTTTCCTCTTTTTGGTGAGTTATGAATTTTATTTAATCTTTCAGAAAAGATTATCAATTTTATTTAATCTTTCAGAAAAAACTTTTTGATTTGTTAATTCTTTGCATTGTTTTCTTCATATCGATTGAATTGACTTCTGCTTTAATCTTTATAATTTCCTTCCTTGTTTGGGCTTTGGGTTTGGTTTGGCTTTCTTTAGCTAGATGTTTGAGGTGCAGCATTATGGTATCTAATTATTGCCGTTCTGTTTTCCTGATATGTGAGTTCACTACTATAAATTGGCCTCTAAGCACTGCTTTCATTACATCCCATATATTCCGATAAGTTGTGCTTGATTTTTCATTGAATTTTAGATATTGTCAATTTCTTATTTAATTTCATCTGTGACCTATTGGTTGCTGAAGAGATTGTTGTTTAGTTTCCACGAATTTATATTTTTTTGTGTGTTTTATTTTGTCATTTATTTCCAATTTCATTGCACTGTGGTCATATAACATGCATGGAATACTTTGTTTTCTTGCATAGAGGTGAGGACTAGCATGTGGTCTTATTTATAAAATGTCCCATGTGCATCCGAAAAGAATGTTTATTCAGATGTGATTGGGTGGAACACTCTCTATATGTCTACTACATCCATTTGATCAAAGGTCTGACTCAATTCTGTTACGTCTTTGTTAATTTTTTGTCTTCTTGACCTATCTTTTGTGATAAGGGGTTGTTAAGGTCTCCTGTTAAGATTGTGGTATTGAGTATTAGATTTTTCATGTAAGATTTGTCTTACATAGCTAAGTGCTCCTGGTGCACACATATTTATGAGTGTTACCTCTTCCTCTTGTATTTTTTCCCTAACCAGTCCATAGTGGCCTTATTTATTTCATTTGATCATTCTTGGTTTGAAGTTCAGACTGTCTGTGAACAGGATTGCTACCCATGCTTTTTTTCTGAGGTGCTGGGGCATGTAGTATTGTGTTCTATGCTTTGACTTTCAGTGTATAAACTTTTTATGAGCTAAGTGTGTTTGTTGTATACAGTGTATTGTTGGATTTTGTTTCTTAATCCACTGTGCCAGTCTATTTCTTTTAATTGGTGAATTGAGTCTATTTAAAGTGATGGTTGTAATTGAGATGTATGGCTTTATGATTGACATGCACGTGTTCTGCTGTTGTTACCTCTTTTTGTCCTGTGTTTAATTGTTTGCCCTATTTGATGGGTTCTTTCCATTCTCATTTGTGGAGTTGTGATAATTTTGTTCCCTCTCTGGAGTACCTTTAAGTAGTCTGTGTAGGATTGACTTTGTCATTATGATGTTCTTTAGTTGTTTTTTGTCATGGAAGTATTTCACTTCTCCATGAAAGTTGAAGGAGAGTTTTGCATTCTCAGTTGAAATTTGTTTTCTTGTAAGACTTGTAGTTCTTTGCTACATGGTCGTTTTGACTTGATGGTTTGTGAAGAGAAGTCTGCAGTTATTCTAGTGGGTTTTTCTTTAAATGTGATCTGTTTCTTTAGTGGCTTTTAATATATTGTTCTTGTGCTAAATTTCTTGGATCTTTATTATATATCTGGGTGTCACTTTAATTGGGTTGATGTTATTTGGAGTTCAATATTCTTCAGTGACCAGAATGTCAGATTGTTTTCCCATATTTGGGAAGTTTTCTGCTATTACTTCTGCTCATATTCTTTTTATATCATTTGTATTAACTTCTTTCTCATTGATGCCTATTAGTCTTAGATTGTTTATCTTTGCATCATCTTGCAGATGTTGAAGTATTTTTCCTGCCTCCAAGTTGTTTTTAAGAGAACTTTTCTTACCTTTTCACTAGCTGCAATAGTGTCTTCAAGGACTGAAATTCCATCTTCAGTTTCATTTAAATGGTTTTGCCAGCTTGTGATTGAGGTGTGTGTGTATGTATGTATGTATGTATGTATGTATGTATGTATGTATGTATTTTATAGGGAAGGGTCTAGAGAGTTTTCAGGGCCTCACTACTGTATTAAATTTACAGTGATCTGTCTGTTTATAGTCTACCAAGATCTGGGACTACAGGGTTTGCCACCACACCCAGTCTCAATTACTGTTTCAGTGTACCTTGGGGGCATGCCAGCACAGGAGGCCCAGGGATCAAACCCGTGGGCCCAGAGCCTGCATGCTGGCACTTGCATCTGCTGCGCTACTTGGCCTGCCCACCCTAGAAGTTTTAATTTCTTGTATATCTCTTTATATCTGCTTCATGCATTCTATTTCTTTCCTATATTGCTCATTCAAGGATTCCATCATTTTTCTATTTTCTATTTTTTTTATCAGTGTCTTCTTTAGAAACACTTCATAATTCTTTCATCATTATCATATTTTTTTTACCTTAGAGATTATTTCTGATCTGATTTTCTCTATATCATTTTGCAGTTGTTTCTTACTTCAGATACTATTATTTCAAAGATTTTATGTGTGTGATTTCCAATTCTTCTATGCTAGTGTCTCTTGCATTTGTTCTGTGTGGTCTCAGGGCCTGAGAATGCATTTTTCTAATTCTGTTTGTCATTTTGTATAGCACTGTCCTCTGACCTTTGGTGTGAAGCTTTGGTGGTTATTACCTTAGCACCTACCAATATTCTTAGCCAAGAGATTATGTGGTTAAGGCAGTTAGTTTTGTATTTACAGAACTAAGATTAGCAACACTAATAATGGGTAGTGATATTTAGCAGTTGAGAAACTTTTTTTTTTTTTTTAATTTCTGGCAGAACCAGGGTTTGAACTCAGGCCCTATGCACTTGCCAGGGAAGCATTTATTCCACTAAGCCATCTCCCTGGCTCACCCATTGACAAACATTTTTAACTGATGGGTTTATAGACTAGATCATAATAGCTAACATGACTGCATACAATATAAATATCCAAACAGATATTACGTTGATAATTTGTATTTAAATTAGTTCCCCTAAGTTCTGCCTGATCACCTCATTCACGTACATGGGGTCTTCCAGGCAGACTAGTTCATCCCGGTTACCTGTTGCTCCCTGTCTTTCTTGATCAGGAGAGAAAAAGAGAGGAATGCTCTCATAAATCTAGGTCTAGCAAATTGTCTCAGCTTAGGAGGTCCAGATCTCCCGAGTTCAAACTCGTCCAGGTGGGTCTGGCATGGGTCTGGCTGCTGTGCTCTGCTTTTTCTTGATGCATCCCACGGAAGTGAACCCTCTGTGTCCCTTTGGCAAGATGTTCAGCTTCCAGATTATCTGGGTGGACCTGCCTCCTAGCCTCTCTGAAGGGAGTTTTCTCATAGGGTTTCATACCAGTCCGGTCTGATGGAGTAGGTTCCAGCTAGTACACAGATGGTCCCACACACACTGGGCCTGGGTGCTGGCTAGATGTGGATCTGGCAAGCAGGCAAAGAGGCCACATATACCTGCTCAGCCTGGGCGCTGGCTGCAAGGGGATCCGGCCAGCAGGCAGGTCTCTCTCTTTCTCTCTTTGTCTCTCTCTATCTGTCTCTCTCTGTCTCTCTGTCTCTCTCTCTGTCTCTCTCTGTCTCTCTCTCTGTCTCTCTCTGTCTCTCTCTTTCTCTCTCTGTCTCTCTCTCTCTCTCTCTCTCTCTCACACACACACACACACACTCACACACACACACAGGTCAGGCCTGGATACTGGTTTGAAGGGGCAGTGAAGTGCTTCTTTGATGTCATTGGGAGATGGATGTTGCTGATGACCTGTACTCTCACTCACATCCCTTTAACCTCTGTATTTTATTCCACACAGATCAATTTGCTTTCCTTGAAAACAATCTAGTGGATCTTATAAATCAGGGCATTGTATAATACAGTGAAGTAGTTAGGTAAATAGCCAATATAGTAGGTAGCTCAAATTTATAAAACCATTCCTAAATGGTAAATAGCCACTCGGTCATTCATCTCTTTCATACCAACTATGATAGTTCTTGTTTTCACGTACAGCTCTGCTGTTAAATCTACTTGGCTAAGTGTCTACCAACTTTGTTCTCTATTATTTTCAGTGGAATGTGAGTGAAGGGGGAAAGTCTTTGGATTGGGCTCTTAAATGTTATTTTCATGCCTTTTCTCTTTTTAGTATTCATTCCGGCTGCATTTTCCCTCTTAGTGTTCTCTTGATGATGATGTCCATAGAATGGTACACCTGCCTAACCCCCTTTCTATTGGTACCATGAATGAAACCAGGACCTATATTTGCCAAGCAGGCAGGTGCTTTCCATGCTGAGCTGTATCCTCTGCCCTAGAGCTTCTCTTTTAACATAGACCTGTGGACAAGGAGGAGATGTTGTCTATTGGTCTTAGATTGCATACAATAGGGGAGAAGTGAACTTCCATCTTTTTTTTTTGGCGGAGCCAGGGATTGAACTCAGGTCCTTGCTTTTACCAGAAAGCATTTATTCTACTGAGCCATCTCCTCAGCAATGAACTTCCATCTTGAACTGGTATTTTTTGGGATTATCTATATTATCAATTTGATGTACCCTCTGACCCGCAAATGTAATGTGGAGTTGGGCTATTCTCTAGTCTCTCCTTCCATTACTGACAAGTCTGCTCCCCATGTTGATGAGATCAAATCCTCGTGTCATCATTGTTATCCGAGGTTGAGATCTGTCCTCTGTTCTCTGGAACTGTACCCAGGCCTGCATTTAGTACATGGAGTCTTTATCAATTATATTTAAGTAGTTCTGGGTTCTATTTTCTCGCTTTGGCTGAGCAGAATCACACAATTCTTCAGTAAGATGACTCCGTTCTTATATCTTAATGTACTTTCCTGAGCAAACGACTACTTTTTATTTGTCTCTTGGCTTTGGTAGCAACTGACAAGTCAGAAAAGTGGGACTTTGTGGCCAATGTGATCATGGTTGTGGACCAGTGATAAAGTTCCATTGAGTCCTGTGAAGAACACCATCCCACAATTCATACCATTTCTACTTTACTTACTACATTGTTACATTTCTTATCTAATGAAATTACTGGATACACTTTTGTAGATACATTAGTTCTCATTTAAAGCATCTTTTCCCCTAGCTATATTTACTCATATCTTAGCAAAAACAGGCCTATATATTATTCAAAAATAGTGATAATATTTTACATTTAATTCATATATGATTATTTTTCCCAAATAATGACAAAATTGGAATGTTTCTGTAAAGTTTATGATGACAAAAAATGAAATAAAATGAAGCAATACATATCTAACTAGTAGATGAGTAGAAACTCTTTAGTTTGAAATGCAAAACTTTTTTTTCATTTTCTACTTTTGTGTCCTTCGAAAGTGGAATGAAAAATGTGAGTGAAAGTGCCCTGGATAGGAACAGCTGGATTGGTTGGAGAAAGCTTGGAGACTGCTCTAGAGACTGAGAGACAAAACACCAGGATGAGAGGGAGAGAAGGTGAAGAGATGATGCTTGAGCTCAGAGATTAGTCAATTCTTTGGGAATATGAATACTTTTTGAAGGCATTGGCAACAGCCGAGTGATGCTGACAAGGCCAGGGTGTTCTCAGAAAGGAGAGAAATAAACATTCTGTGAGGACTGATTCTCAGCTTGTGCTATGTGTACATCCTCTGGCTAGGAAAATGGCTAGATTTGGCCAGGTTAGTTGTGGTAGTTCATAGGCACGTCAAGAAATCAGTGCAAGAGATGATGCTTCTTTATATGTGCACAACACAGTTGCTGTTTTAATTTACTATAATTAAAAAAATCTGTTATCTATATCATCTATTAGTTAGTTTGCTTTATTTTAGACAATCCATAGAATTCTTGCAGGTTGGATGATGGGAAAAATGTGCAATCGTCAGACAACTTAATATCAAATAAAGTCTGTTTTATGTCTTGTTGCAGATCTGAACATGCTAAGTACCCAGGTATTCTTTCAATTTTAATTGGTTATTTATTTACTTATTTATTTGGTAAAGGGTCTTACTACAGAGTTTGGACTCAGTGATTGTCCTGTCTCACGCTCCCCAGTGCTGGGATTACAGGCATGCACCACTCTGCACAATTTTGGGGCTGGCATGGCATGTAGTATTGGAGATCAAATGTGGGTCCTTGTGCGTAGTCATCTATTAACTAGCAAAGGAACCCATTACTCTCCTTGGTTCACATACTTAGAAATTGTCTCCAAATCCCAAACAGACTCATCAGTCTGGGAATATGTATCTCACCCGAGTGTGTAGTGTTCACTTGACATGGAGCCCGCAAGCCCTTGCACTGGCTAGAGATAGTGCTACTGCGATCCAGGGGCCTTCGGTTGCTTAAGGAATCACTGTGCCTGTGGGAGTTGCAGGGTTCTGATGCTGAGAAGAAAGGTGTATGGCATTTGCTGCCTTGTCTGCACCCAGAGTTAGGACAGACAGAATGATTCTGCAGGCGCTCAGCAGAGGCTAAATAGTGCAGCACCCATAGGCCAAGGGAGGCCTTAAATCCTTTCAGAGACTGGGCATTTGCTGTTGTCCCAGTAGGAGTACAAGGTGTCTGGGACTCTGAGTCATCCTGAGTTTCACTGTCAGCATACATCCTGGTAGGGAATCTAGTTTTTCCTTCCACTGCAGCCTTATAATGTCATTTTATTTTTTTAGGGTTATTCTCTTTCTGGCTTATTAGGGCCCAATTTGAAGTTAAATTTCAATAAGATTATTATGGCCCATCAGAAATATTTTTACATCCTTAAACCTCAGAGGAGATACTTTTCTTAGGGGGAGGGTGAGAGATTTTTGCTACTTCAGAAAGAGGTAGTTGCACATAGAAGTGTTCAGAGATAAGCACTGCCAAGAGCTTCCAAGGTCCTAATAAGAATCATTCAGTGATGGGTGATAAGAACGTTAAAGATGGTGTTCCAGCCCTGAATATAACAGGAGAATTATAGAGTTGCTAAATAACTGGGGAATTTGGGAGATAATGTAGTGAGAAGCTTTAATAAAGCTTGGTACTTGTGGAATTCTTGCTCTGGTATCACTACAAGTCATGATGATGTGTCATTATCAACAGGTATGGATAAAATGCCCACATGAGCCTTAACTCCATGCTGGATCCAATAAAGAGGGTGTCAGGCTATTTCTGAAAGATTTCATAACCTCCGAGAAATTTTTATGATCGGAGATTTGCTTAAATCTGCCTTTATTATTTTCATTCGCTTCACCTTTATGATTCATTCTTCTGTATAGTTTCTCCTTCTAGTGGTAATCGCCTCAAGGACCTCTGTGTGTCAGTGCAGCTTTTCTCAGACTAGATGGAAAATAATAATGAATAAGAAAAACATTAAATCGATGTATTAATTAAGAATGCTGTTGGGCAATTCTAGCAGTAGAGAGGCTGAGGCAGAAGGATCTCTCTGAAAGTTTGGAACTAGTCTGGACTACATAGTGTATTAGAAGCCAGGCTGAAACGCTAGTGAGACCCTGTCTCAAGGAAGAAAAGGAAAAAAAGAATGCTCTAGAAGTGAATTGAAAATTACAAGCAATTTACAAGCATATGTGTAAATTAGTATTACAATGCTGTATCTCAAAAGACTATAGAAAAAGTAAGAAATAAGACCAGAAATAATCTCCTATGTCAAAGTAGAAATGACAGTTGTGAAAAAATTGCTCAGCACAGCTAAAGAAGGCTTGTGAGCTAAATAAGCCTTTCTTTCCTTCATTTTGGTTGTTAGGTATTTGTCCCGGCAATGAGAGGAGAGTAACGGAGACAGACAATTGAACATGTCTAGCACTTTCCAAGTCTTTTTGGATCAATTTACTTATTTGATGCTGAAAATAATTCTATATTATTATTTCAATTACTTGGTGAGATCCCTGAGGCCAGAAGAGAGAGATAGAGAGAGAGAGAGAGAGAGAGAGAGAGAGAGAGAGACAGACAGACAGTCAGACAAACAGACAGACAGAGAGTGAGACAGAGAGAGACAGAGAGACAGAGAGAATGGTTTCAAATTTTAAAAATAAAGGTAAATTAAGGAAAGTATCAATGATATTTCACACAAGATTAGGCATAAGAAAGTAATTTTGTACTCAAGCAAGTGCAATTCTGAAAGTATCCTGAGATAGTCCATTTCCATATTAAGCAGACAAAACTATTGCATGCTGTAGAGAGTGAGATGGCCCGTTTTCCCCACTCAGAGGTAGTAGCCGGAGTGGAGCTACTTACTTCTATAAAAGTGTTACAGAAATGTAAAGCACTGCAGTTGTGTGCTGGCCATTATAGGATCACCGGGAAAAGCGAGAATTTTAGGCAGCCTTCTTCCCTCCTGGTATTTTGTGCATGTGTGTGCGTGGTCAAGGACATCTGCAGGTGACCTCAGTGAGCAAATGAGCTGATGGGCACCCTAGGTGACACAACTAGGCAGTGAAAGGAGCAGTGCATGCTTCATTTTTTTGGTTTTATTCTAACTATTTTTTATTTTGAATTGCTTATACATTTTTGTTACTGTTTTATTTCACTTTTTCTTTAAACAAATCTTGCATGTTTATATCTGGTAACCCAAAAAACTCATTTGAAGATAACATCATGCAGTACATGTTGAATTGTTGAATTCCTATTACTTCATTTAGTGAGCGTTTGTATAGTTTCTAATGTTATTTTTTTCTATTGCCATTTTGCATTCTTTAACAAATAATTTTTAAAAAGATGACTTAACTCTCAAACATAACCTATGCTGAACACTTTGATAAAAATACATTATTCAAAATTTTATTAAAATATATTTATACAAATCTTTTCTGTTCAAGTAAAGTGTAGCTTAATTGAATTGTACTATTTGTGAATGGCATTTATGTTTGGAGTTGATCTTACCTTCTTTCTGTTCTTAATGGGCTCTGCCTAAGGAAGCCATTACATACTTTTCACTTCCAAAATACTTTTTGCCCATCCCAAATAATTCTCTTTTTTCTCATTCTGCCTCTTTTCTCCACTATTTCATTGAAATCTACTCCTATAGTATTATTGGCATAGAACAAATGAGGTAAATCTGCAACATGCCTAGACCTTCTTTTATGGGGACAAAAAGCTTTATATGAGCTTTCTTCAGAAGTATTCATAGAAATAACCAAAATAATCTCTAAACATGGAAAAGTTGATTTACAATAGTCCTGCCACGTGTTTTCCTAATGTGCTAGACTGTATCTTCATACCAGATCTTCAAATTAAATTAAAGAGATTAAGAGATGTGATAATAAAAGACAGCAACTAGCTTTAAATCTAGGTATTTAGACTTCAGGATATGTATTATTTTCCTTATAGCACAGTTACCAGTATTCCTATTAAAATTACATGAGAAATGTCGACAATCATGCCTACTTTTGCTAATACTGGTTTGCAATTATTGAGAGTGTTACGATTTGTGTGTATTTGTTCCCCCAAAGCCTCATGCAGTCATTGAGGCATTCATGAATCAAGGCTGGGATTACGGGTCTGAGTACTGCTGGGATTATAGGTGTGGGTGCTATACCCAGCCTGGGGTGGATAGCCTGAATGGGACATAAGAGAGACAGACTCACTCTCTGTTGCCTCTGCAGCCCTTTTTGCTGTTACTTCTCCCATTTGCTCATTGATTTTTGCCAACACCATGAACTGCTGCCCTCTGCCATGTGCAAATCTACCCAGGAGACAGCTGAGTATGCACCAAAACCTCCAGGAATTGTGAGCTAAATAAACCTTTCTTTCCTTCATTTTGGTTGTTAGGTATTTGTCCCGGCAACGAGAGGAGAGTAACAGACAGACAATTGAACATGTCTAGCAATTTCCAAGTCTTTTTGGGTCAATTTACTTATTTGACGCTGAAAATAATTCTATATTATTATTTCAATTACTTGGTGAGATCCCTGAGGCCAGAAGGGTACAGACAATGTAGTAATTGAGGGGACCAGGAATTTAATACGGACAATAAGATGTATTCCCAGGTCTGTATGCAGCTTCACTATTACTGCAAACTGCACTCTTGCTTTTGAGCTCCCGTATCTTTCTGCCCCCCAATTCAAGCAGAATACTATTGATTTCAATTGATCAAAGAACTTTCGGAATGTATAGGAAATTGAAGAGTGCTTGCCACTGCTTCTCTGCGGATCACAAGTTTCCAAATTCTAGAAGAAGTGAACTGTGAATAAAGAGATTAAGAAAAAGAATTGAATAAGCTTTTGGAAGGGTGATACCTTGGACCAAGATGTGGATTGAGCCCTCTTGTCTTATTCTGTCCTCATATATTTTTGAGACAGTTATATTTGGAATGTAGAAGTTAAAGGTGTTTGCTTGTTTGTACTAATTTGTTCCTTCCAGGCAATACAGAGCACACTGGCTAAAGGCTTCCCCTGCATTTTGTCATCATAGTTCAATCACTATCCTGAGCATTTGTATTGTAAACCTAACTTCAATGATCTCCAGTGACTTGGACTGTGCAGGATTTTGCACTGCATTGTAAAAACATATAATTAGCAATTGTGAATGTGATTGGGCTCCATAAGAGACACATCCAGATACATTTTGACAAAATCGCTCAGTTTGCAGTTTCCAGCTGGTCTATTTGCATGGTATGATTATGCTCACACTATTGCCATTCATGTATTGCTTGGGAATGCTCAGACATGAGCCAAGTACAATTACAGGTAAGAGAAAAGCAGGCAATGTGGAGTGGAGGAGGTAGCTTAGCATTTTGTTGTTACTGGAAATTGGGTCTGAGTACCAGATTAGTGAGTTACTAACCTTGTGGGCCATAAACACTGGAAAATAATTTAAATTCTTTGAACTCCTTTTTCATATCCATAAAGCAGGAATCAGGGTTGTTGAGGAAATAAAATATTTTGTAACACTGAAAATAACTATAAAATATAACTTATTTATGTTATATACTTATTTGATTTCAATGTGATAAATACGTGCTAGTCATGTTATTATTCTTCTCTTAGCTCATAGTAAATATTGCTAGTTGATTGCAATGGTCTTTTTAGGAAGTGTCTGTGTGTGTGTGTATATGTGTGTGTGTGCATGTGAATGTGTGTATTGTATGATTGAGTGTCCATTTGCACATTCATTTTTATATTCAGAATCTTTCTCAACACAACTCCCCAGATGTTCACTACCAATTGCTCATTGATGCACACTAGATAAATTTACTTATTGTGCCATTTTAATTTACCAGGTTTTCTTTGTATTCAGAGAAATTATGATTTACTAATTGAGTAAGCAAGCATTTATTAAATCAAGACGGACACTGGATATTAATGATAGAACTAGAATAGAATATTCTTCTAATCTTCTGGGCAGCAAAGTCTAGTGGAAGAACTAGTGAAAGAAAGGACACCTAAGACATTTATTTTCTTATTTAAGGTAGTAAATTTTCACAGTGATATGTCTTTGGTAGAAAGGGCCATTTTAAGCCAAAGAGTCCATTCTTATCATCTGCTAAGTAGATACATTAGAGGAGACAAACATGTGAAATTAAGAATTTTCTTAACAAAGGTTGTTTTTCTTTCTTATTCATATAGGTTTGTGATAAATACTAATTAACATTCACCCTGAGAAATGGTATATAAACACCACATGTTTATTCCCTTTTCTACACCTACTCATCTCCTCCTCTTTTCCCTCCTTCTCCAGCCCTTTTTTGGTGCCATTGACTTATAGTCTTCCTTTAGGATCTTGTAGATGGGGCTGTCCAGTAGAAAATGAAGATGAAGTAGAAAGTGTAAAAAATGACCAAAAAATTTATTGGTTAGTGTTATGGAAGATGGAAACCGTCCTTGCCATGAGGGCAAGTCTAGCACACTAGTTACCATCTACTAACTTGGTGGGCATTGCCATTTTGCCATCTATTCTGACCTGTAATCCTGCTGTCACCATATCAACTTCAGTGTTACTCTGTCCCCTGTGTCTCTCTCCTATATTCACATTTGTTCTCCTTTTTCCCCTGTGAAATTTCTTTCTCACAGCCTTCCTGCCTGCCTGCCCTTCCCTCTTTTACATTCTACAATATTCAGGACTTAATTTGTACTTTCTCATGGCTTTTACTATTTTATCAGTGTTGTTTACTATACCTTCTCTATGTAACCTTTGGCTTCTTTCAATTGCTACTGTTCACAACTTGTGTGTGTGTGTGTGTGTGTTGTGTATGTTGAGCAGATATTTTACGCCAGGTATCTTTCTTGGCCACTGGTCAGATTTAGAGAAACCAGTGACCTTTAGTGCTACACATGCTAAGATTAGTATGGCAGAGTCAATAGTGATGTAGTAACAAAAAATATTCCCTGGACAAGGAATATTTAAAAAAAAAATTAGGAGACTGTTCATTGCAAAAGGAGAGACAGTTTGAGCTCAATTCTGCTGAAATAAAAGGCAGGAAATTCTGAAGTCCTGGTTTAAGTTAGTGGAAATATATAGGAGTGTAGAGATTAGAGATCTCATTAATGCGATTAGGTCATTTGTATTTGCTAATTGGTATACAACATGGTCAGCTCCTACTGTTCTATAGAAATCTACAGGCAGAGCATTATCTTTCTTTATACTTACGTTTCAAAAGGATAGACCACAAGCCTTTCAGAGACTTCAGGTTGCTGGATTTGAGCCTGGGAGAATATCTAAAGAAATAACAGTGAACTTGTAATTAAAGGTTTACTTACAAACCCTAGAAAAGAGAGATCAACCCCGAGAGTTAGGACAGAACCTATGTAAAGTGTAGTCAAGCTGATGATATTTTTAAGGATCTAATTGGTTTACTTTAAAGCTTCAAGAGGTAAGATAGCTCAGTGGATTAAAGCACCTGCTTAGGCAGATGCAGGGACAGGGGTTTGATTCCTCTTGTTTTGTGCCATCCCTGGACACGCTGAGTTGGAAATTGAGACTGGGTGTGGTGGCACATACCTGTAATCCAAGCTCTTGAGGGGCTGAAAACAGGAGGATCACTAGGAATCTGATCTGTGTACAGAGATCCTGTAGACCCTGTACTTATACATTAAAAAAGGCTTCAAGAGGTATCTATTACATAATAATTTTCATATATTGCTATATAGAATACAGTACACATTTAGTGTTGCCATGATATCAAAATCCACAAGTTTTTGAAAGTGCTTCATTTTACCAACCTTTCTTAGTTTTCTACTTTCCTATTTTTAGAGCAAAATTTGATAATGCTACTCCTTGTTCAAGTTGCCATTCCTTCTACTTGAAATTTCATTTGAATTTGCTTGCCAGCCATTGAATGAGAGATTTAGACTATATATTCTTCCTGGTTCTCTCTATAAATTTTTTTTTCTAAAATTTCCTGGCTAATTATTTTTGTCTTTGAAAAAGCATTCACTGTACATCTACAACTCCTGTACTTGCTTTTCTTTTAAACAAAGGAAGTTAATTTTTGTATTCAGCTACATAATGTTTCAGAGCAGGTAAATCCCAGAACATAAACTGGAGAAGAAATTTTCAAAGTTATAGGACCATAGAAGAAGGGAACTTTCAACTGGGTTCATCAGGGTATCACTTTTATGGTGCAGAAATCAGAAAGACTGCAGTATTTTCTCCCAAAAGGGCCTGTAATATCAACAAGTGCAAGAGGTGAATATGCTGATAGGGAATTAACTGCACTAAATTTAGTTGATTATTGTTTAGTTTTCAATGTCTATTTCTTTCACTTTATCCTTCTTTTCACCATTGTTGTCCTTTAATGAGAAACTTTCAAAAATGATCTACCAATGGAAAAAAAAACCTGTAGAATATGTATACAATGAAGGAATGTTTCCTAATGAAGATAGAGTTAGGATAGTGAAAAGAGGTTATTAGAATAGTGCTTAAAAGTCAAGTTATACAAATCAATTAAAATTACTGTAGAGAAAAGGCCCAACTCAAATATATTGGGGTGATACTAGATTTTGGTGGGCCAGTTAGTATTTCCAATAAAGAATCTGAGGACTAAGATCATTTTCTTAGTTATTTTTCTCTTCCTGCTGAGACAAAATGCCCAATGTCCCAAATTAAGGAAGGAAAGGTTTATGTAGTTCACAGTTTGTGGCAGTTTCAGTCCATAATATGCTGGGGCTCCAAGGCAAGGTGACATGGTAGAGGGGCAACAGCTCATGGCAGTGGATGACAGCAGTAGCCAAAGCCGAAAGGGGGCAGATCAGCCTTGGTTACCCCTTTATATTGTGAGCAGGTTATCTGTCCTAGGGTGGGTCCTCTGAGCCTTAGGATTGAGAACAGCTGAGTCACTTAGTGAAGCTTCTAAACTAATCAAATTGGCACAGTGCATCACCCATTACCATCATTACACATTCAAAAAGTTAATGAATATCCATAAGAGGATGGCTGCTTTTACTTTGCACTGTCTATGTATAAGAGCTGGAACTGTGTTGGAATTAATCTATGCAAAAGACTAGAACTTGGCTAAAGTTTAGCAGTTGTTAATTTGAGGATGCAAATATGAATTCTATAATTCTTATATGTATGTGTGTTTGCTAGAAGGAAAGTCTATACATGAATATTTGTGAATTCCTGTGAGCTAGTGTTATAGACACTGAAGGAACAAGAATGTTTAGGGTATTCTTCACTGATCCTTGAGTCCCCTCTCCTTTCCCCTGCTTTGCAAAAGAGATGTTAGTTCCTAGCTCTATAACAACTCCTTGATCACATTTTACTCAATGTAATCCAAGTTGTCCGGTGGTTACACACTGGACAATATTTGCTAATTCACAAGGATAAATATTCTTCATTTTGGAAGAAATATGTTTTGACCAACTGTTGTTGGGGGAATGTAATTAAAAACAAACTCTTTCTGAACTCAGAAAATGTCTTCATAAAATAATAGAGCAAGAAAATATTTGAATCATTCCCTAAAGGTTGAGTAGGGATACTGTTGCCAACATGCTGGGTCCAAAGGCAGCAAGAACCCTGCCCTTCATTTCCTATGCCCTCAGTTCTTTGTTTCCTTATTAAAGAATTCAGTTGAAGACACCCGCGATTGTGAGGCTAGGTAGAATGTATTGTAAAGTGGATAAAGCATGAGTTACATTTTCAAGCAGGAAGGTGGGCAGTGACACAGGGGCACAGGAAGGTTACTCCTGGGATTCAGAGAACTAAAATAATCATGATTGTTCCCAAGATTTGGCTTTGAATTTTCTTCAGAATTCCAAAATGTCTCTTTGTCCTTGTTAAATGATCAGGATGTCCTCAGGGGCTTTATCATGTAAGAAACTTAGAAAAGAAATTTAAGGAAATTAAGTTCTTAACTTAACTGGGCTTCAGCCCAAGATAGGGGGCTCTTTAAAGAACACTTCCATTTCTGATATTACTTGCTCATAGACTATGGCACTACGAATGCTGTATTAGAAATAGATAGCCAGATTCCCAGGTATCAGAACGGAGGTGCAGTAACTTTACAAAGTGATGATGTTTCACAGGATTGCCTATGTCTGAGACCCAACAAATGACTAGAAGTGCATTATACCCTGAAGTCTTTGTGTCTTTGCTTACCCGGCAAGGCCTTACATCCCGCTGCCTGACCAATAATAACATAGACATTGCAGGCCACTGTCGAAGAGATGGCAGGATCACAAAGGGATCTCATTCCTTAGGATAGCCAGGCATCTACAAATCCTTACATGCATGTTCTCAAGAGAAACAATATCTACGACTCAAGGATAAAAACTCAGCAACATTTTTGACACATGGTTCACCCTGAATTCACCTTGACACTGGGTGACATTTCTTGGTTTTACACAAAGTAGAAATAAACTTCTGCCTTCATGGGAAGAGGCAGTTTTGCAACTAGGGTCAAGGCTCTTGCTGAAAATTAGTATCTTAACGTTTCCCAAAACTTCTGGAGAAGGGGCTCTATTTTCTTTGATGCTTGCGCTTCAAAGAGGTAGAGTCTTGGTACTCAAGAAAAACATTCCCCGGGTCATAAAGACCTCAGGCAGCTTATTTATCTTCTAAAGAGACTTACCTCCATTTCCAAGATGCATAGAAAGAATTGTTACAAGTTCTTTTAGATAAATATTCTAAGAAAATGGAATAGGAGTCAGTTTCTTCCTTTATTTTCAACAAGAATGAAAACTCTTATTTTCAATTTTTATTTACTTTTATACTATTTTTTGAAATCATCTAAAATTGATTTAACCCTTTCTGTCTAAGTCTTATTAGAATTATTCTTACGTCTATTATTAGAATACTCCCACAGGGCATTTTCAACGTTAATACTGCTCTGATTGATTTTCTTCCACACTAGTGATGAGGTGGAGTCGCACTGTCCTTAAGTAGATTTAATGACAAATTGGTTTCCACAGGTGTCTGTTAATCCCAACTCGATGTTCTTGCTAAGCTGAGAGGCTCCTATCTGCCCAGTTACACACGATTCTAACCTTCTTTCCCCACTTAAGGATCAGTTTAGAGTTCATCTTGCAGCACCAATCCCAGGGTCCCTGCTGCTGATCTAGACATCCTGCGTTTACTCAAAGTTTAAAGGATGTAAGAGTCTGCGTTACATTCATAAAATCAGTTGGCAACTCATTTTTAAAAAAAATGTTGTTCCTGAATTCCTCTGTAATAGTCGGATTGTTTAAATCTTTTATTCACCTTTCTGTCTCCCCTCTTTTCTTCTTTATTCTCTATTTCCAGTCAACAATTTCCTCCTCATTGTTAATTCAGAGCAATTTTCTCTTCTCTTTTGTTGTCTTGAAGCCTGCCAACAGTGTGCTCAGGAGGCAAACCTTTTCCCATTGGTTTAAAAAAATGCTTCCTAACAAAGGCAATTTTCTTGAAAATAATTCTAGCGTTTAAGTTAATGCGGATATGTTTATTTATTCAAGAATATATTCATGTAGTAAATACAATTTAATGGAAAAGAATGGGATTATTAGAGAAAATAAGTTTAGGTTAAACAAGCATACAATTACTGTGGAAAATGCACATGCTGCAGTTCTGCATGTTTCCTGGATGTGGATCAAACATTTTTCTTTTTCAGAAACTTTTTGAGCTCAAACTGAGGAAGCGGATACACAAGAAAGCATAAGAAAAAAAGCTGTAAGCTAAAACTTTAGGGAAGATCAGGTGGGAATACTGATTTCTGTCCTTGGGGAAAAGTTGTAGAAGCCTGAAAAAATGTTTCTACTCTGAAGCACGATTAGCAGCTGTCATGTTATGTAGGAACAACACCAGATGGATAAGACTAAATCGGAAGACTTGGAAACAGGGAAGAGGAACAGAAGCTTAGCTCTGATCAGGGAGGGCCTTGGGTGCCTCACAGCAAATTTAGGAATGATTGTAAAGACAGAGGAGAGAGGGTCTGAGAGATGGCTCAGTAGAATAAGCGCTTCTCTGGCAAGTGCCAAGGGTCTGAGTTCAGTCCCCAGTTCTGCCAAAAAAATAAAGGCAGAGGGGAAATTCCTTGCATAACTTAAAGCTGGAGAGAAGCAGATATATAATTGAAACATTTTTCTCTTATTGCTCTACAAATTAAGAGGTATGATTTACAAGGCAATTTGGAATTACTATATTCTCAACTCAAGCACAATCTTCTACACAGCAAAAGGATTTGTGTGTGTGTGTGTGTGTGTGTGTAATTAGAAGCAGGAGTTGTGGTTTTGAACATTGTTTCTAGATGAAAATTTACTTTGTATTAGAGCTAAGCCTCTTTTGTTTATCAATAAAGGCCTATCACAAATAATTCTTTTATTTTAATTCTTATTCAAAAAACGAAAAGTACAGGGTACAAATATCAAGTACTTCTTTTGAGAGAGTCGATATATAAGTTTTTATTTGAATTGTTTGGTTTAGGATCTGCACAGTTCATTCGTAGGTGACAGACTCACTTTCTGAGATTTCGACTTTTCTCACAGGACTGCATTACTAAAGATTGTTAACATAGAAAGGCAAGCATCTAGCAGTTAAAATGTCACTAAACAAATACTGATATAGCTTACAGTTTTTCACATTTGCTGTCTACTCCGATCACAGTATGCACGATACCCTTTTTTAAAATTTACTTTTTGATTTATTTATTTGATATTTTAGGGAAGGGTCTTCAGGGTGTTCAGGGTCTCACACTAGATCAGACTCATACTGATCCTCCAGTTTATAGCCTCCCAGTGTTGGGATTACGGATGCGTGCCACCACGCCCAGTCTGCATTGCCATCTCAATGCGCCCCGGGGGCTGGGCCGGCAGGGCAAGTCCTTGCTCTTGCTTGCAGGCGCTTTAATCCGCTGACCTATTTGGCCTGCTCCTTAAGTGTATTTTTAAAAAATCTTTTCATTAAAAAAATTTTTTGTTGATTTATTTAGTACAGGGTCTTGCTTTGGGGCTCGTAGTGACCCTCATGTTTCAGCCTTCAGAGTAAAGGGATTACGGGTGTGCCCCACCATGCTTGGTTTTGCTGGCTTGCTCAGCACAAGGCAGGCATGACATGTGGTGCCGCGGATTGAACCCGGATCCCTGTGCTTGCCAGTTAGGCACTTAGATTGCTGAGCTATCTCCCCAGCCCCAGTACCCTTTAAGTAGTAGAGTATTTAATAGATTCTATCCTTACAAATGGTTAATGTTTTCAGCATGTTGAGTGAAGTGAAGTGATGGGGTCATGTTCATGGTAATAGAAAACACTACAAGAAAATGTTAACAATTATCACATTCAACTAAGACACAGGATGCCTGTGAATATTTGATCTATACATATTTCATAGTAATTCTGGATTAGCTAGAGGAAAATATTAGACAAGAGGAAACTGCGAAATTCTTTAATTCAAAAAGGTTTGTAACTTATTTATTGTGGTGTTATGGGGGTTGGGAAGTGTTATTTGAAGAGACCAAAACGAAATGGATGAAAAACTAGGCTCAGAGGTGACACAGTCAGAGAGGAAAATTCACTCATAGTGACACGTTGTTCTGAGATTCATAGTTCCATTTCCTGCTGCATTATGTTGAAATGGAGCTAAGATTTCATTAGAAATGTTTTTGGTGGGTAAAGTGAATCATAATAGTGCATAAAATAGAAATCAATGATGCAATAGAAAATAATCCAGTTATATTATAATCCACTTTTTTCCTTACTGTTTTTTTGTTGATAGAAAAAACATTTCACATGAAATAGTCATTTGTATTTCTTAACAGAAAAATCATTTTAAGAATTTATCCTCAACAATATCTTGAATAGCATTTGAATTAATCACTTTATAATACTTATGTGAGGAGCACCGTAGAATGGGTCATACCTGTAGGACTCCTGGGGAAGACAGGAATCATTTGAATGCTGTTGTAGCTTGTGTCTCGAAGTCCCGTGTGGTCCCTCATTCATTCACAAGTGGGGCCTTTGGCAGGTGACTGCGTTTTGGACATGTAGATGTGTATTAAGGCTGTGATGCTGGCATTAGGGTTGTGGAAAATGAAAGTCCCCCCTTGGGTGTGGATGGCACCAATCATAGGCTGGCAGCCTTTTGGAGTATAAAGGGGCAGGAGGAAGGCAGGCTTGCTGCTGCTGCTGTTGCTCTGTTGCCACCGCAGATTTGCTGCCTTCTACCTGTCTTGCCAGGGACTATGTCTCCCCTGCCACGGTCTTGTGCCATGCTTCCCTGCTGCAGACCCAGCTGGTTGTGGGCTGCAACCTCTGACCTGAAATAGAGCTTTTCTGCTTTAACTTTTAATGTTGTAAGGAAAAGTAATAGTTTGATATAAATTCCTCTGTTTATTTACTATCCTATTTTAATGGACAATGGAATAGAGGGAGGAGTTTTAATAAAGTCCACAGTTGAAAGTAAATCAATCTCAGACATTGTAAAAAATGAATAAACATAGTCACACATGTGTGAAGTTGTTTATTCTTTCAGATTTTGTGAGCTGGACAGATGAAGCCCCAGGATGATAAGCAAAAGCACTTGTGCTTATCCAGTGACTAAGAACACTTAGTAATTTCTTTCTGTGCCACTGTTAAAAAGTTGAGAAGTACTGGAAGAACACTTACAGAGAATATTAAAAAAGCAAAGTTATAAAAAGACTTTCTAACAATGTTAATGGAAAGAATCAACAATCTTTGACTCCAAACTTCTGGAGATTCAGTTTGTGCATCTACATACTGGTGTAGGAAATTCCATTTACTTGACAGTCTGTTTTGCAGAGAAGATAATGTAACAAATAAAGTTTGAAAGTTTGGAGGACTTTGTACATGGGAATGAATTCAGTGTGATAGCCTTCTAGGTCCCTGGTTCAGTCATCTTTGAAGGCAAAGATGCAGACGTAAGGCAGGATGAAAGAAAGACAGGCGGATAGCCTGTAATCTGGGTGTCAGCCTTTCACCTAGTAGTTGAGCCCTGCTTTTTCTCCCAAGGACTTCTACCCTCAGAGAAGCAGCACTATCATATAGGCAGCAGATCTCTAAGTTTCAAACAGATGCAGATGGGCAACCCGTCAAATAGGTAGCCTAATAGTACAGACACACATCCTAGATCACCCATTTGACTCATGCAAGACTCCGTTAACACCTCAACCTGACACCCTAATGCTTGAATATGTGCTCCTTTAATTCTCCCCATTAAACAATTCTATTGCTTCTTACTGTTGCAGTCTATAATTCTTGCAGAGAACCTACAACCCATTCTGTGGGTGACTGAATTGAGGAACCCATCTCCTCTTTCAAGACTTTCTCAGATCTCATCTGGTGACAGTGAAACCTGCCACCAATGGATCAGGTCTGAGAGGTTCTTGGAGCTAATACAAGGAATTTAACTCACCCTAAAAACAGTGTGCTTGGAGACTCACTGACACTTGTCACAGAAAAAGAACTTTTTTTAGGACTAGCCAGTAAGAGGCATGGGAAGAGTGTTACTAGGCAGACATTAAAGAGATGCCCCCTGAAAGAAATAATAGTGTGGGTCCTCAGGAAAGAAAGGCACTGTCTTAGTTACATTTTTATTGCTGGAACAAAATAATCAACACCCCAACTTAAGGAAGGAAAGGTTTATTTAGCTCACAGTTAGTGGAGGTTTCAGTCCATACCCAGCTGGCTCTAAGGTCATGTGGTACCTGGAAGAGGGCAGCCACTCGCAGTGGTACAAGACAGCAAAGAGTAAAGGAGGAGCTGGATCTGCAAAATTTAGCAAGCCTCTCTCCCCTCCTTACATTTGTGTCCAGGGTGAGTGTCGCTGACACCTGTAATTCCCACCTGGATCAGGAGCTAGCCACAAACTCTTTGGGGAAGCCTCCCTAAAGACTGCCTGAGGCTGTGAGGGCACAGCTAGACACAGACCATAACAGGTACCTGGTGAACTAGAGCTGGCTACATTTATGGGGCATTTGGGGACATATTTGAAATGGCTGATTCAGGTTGTGGGTTCCTACCAACTGTCAGTTGCCCATCTGGCAGGCTATGTCAGATGAAAGACATTTATGTATGTTTGAAGCTGTGATCTGCCACCTTGTAATACTGCTACTTCCTTGAAGGTAGAGATAGGACGATTTCCACGTGACTGGGACAGGTCCGGAGCACACTGTCCAGGCTTCTCATATCTTTAAGACATTTAGGAATAGTGTGGGTGGTCTTTTGCATTAAAAAAGGCTCGGGAATTTTTGTGTTCCAAAGTTTCAGGTTTTTTTTTTTTTTTAAGAAAAAATACGCATAAATCTAAAAATCTCTGTTTCTTTCTCTCATTTTTTCCTGAGTCTTAATTTTTAATATCCTACCTCAAAACCAAAGGAAAATGAGAGAGGTCTGGTGCAGAAAAGATACAGGTTCAACCTTGGCTCTGTCATTATTTGTATTATCACAACATTTTCTGAAGACTGAAAAATAGCTAAATAACTATGCTATTTTGTCAGGCGACTGATAGTGTTTAGGATTCTATACATCTATCTATTTATCCATCTACCTGTGGGTCTGTAACACACAGGGCCCTTTTCATGTGTGAAATCAGCCTTGTATGGCAGAATTATTTTGATAATGAAAAGTCAAGATTGTCTATGTGAAACATTTGACATTTTGACTTGTATAATATGAGCACCTGTGTAACCTGCTCTTTATCTGTGTCTATCCAGTTGTTAGTTGTAGGTCACTTTAAACTTAAGCACATAATTATTTTGTAAGAGATAACTTTTAAAAAAATTTTATTGCATGTTTGTAGGATTAATGATGACCTTTCCCCCAGAGTTTGCTCATGGACATAACATGTGTGAATTCTTTTTTCATTCCCTTCTGCCTCTTTCTCTCCCTTCTCCCTCCATCTTATTGTCATGAAGGATTCCCCTATTTCCTGTTACTTATCTTTTATTTTACTCTTTTCTGTAACTATATTTTGAATTTCTTCACATATGAGAAACTATGCAACACTTTAGCTTGTGCGCCTGGCTTACTTTGCTTAGCATTAAGATATGGCAGGTAATTCTTTATTGAAGAAGGCTTTCCTGTTCATTGCATTATGTAGAATGTCTCTGGATAGACAAAATTGCCTTCTATTGAAACTACTGGTGGTCTAAGTTTCCCAAGAAAGGAAATAATTCCTAAGTGAAGTAGGGTTAACTGCCACTTTGCATGAAATATCAAGGTCTTGCTGGGGATCAGAATCTTAAAAGAGGATCTAAATTTTGCACTTCAAAAAGGAGGGAACCAAGAGATGGAGAAAGAAGGGAAAAGGGGAGGGAGAGAGATTGAAAAGAGAATGAAGATATGTTATGTACATGTGCCTACTTACCAATGAATATAGCTATTATGTGCTGCAAAAGTACCAATAAAATTACAATAAAAAATGTTTCTATCCCTGATCACAAAAAGGCAAAGAAAACAGGGAGGGGAAAGGGAAACAGACTGGAAGGGGAGGCATATTTTTTGAAAGCTAATTCTTTGCTGTGCAAGGCTGTCCTGCTTGTTGTAGTGCTCAGAACATCTCCTGATGGGGAAAAATTGCCTTCCATTGAAACAATAGTTCTAGGTTTCTCAGGACAAGAAGCGAGGCTTTTATTTTCCCAATTACTCAAAATACTTTCAAGGGCATTAGTGTCAAATATCATCATTATGCCTCATTTACTTACATTTATGCTTTCTGTAAATTAGGAAATGGTAGAGGAGATTTTGAGCTTTCTGTTGTGGCTGGAACATGACCAATATCATTGTTTGTCTTTTATTGTTATTATTATTTTAGTTCTTTCATATAAATTAATGTTTTGGCTAACATAATTTTATCTCTAAAATTAACTACATTAAAATTACCATGTTTGGCTGGGAGATAGCTCACTGGTCTAAGTGCCTCCCTGCCAAGCCCAAAGACCCAAGTTCAAACCATGGTAATTCGTCTCATGCTGGCCCTAGAATTCCAGGTACACCTAGCTGGCCTCCGAGCTGGAAGTAGTGGCACATGCCTGTAATCCCAGTTCCGGGGAGGTGGAGACAGGAGGATCGCTGTGAGTTTGAACTTTGTAGGGATACCTTGCATCCAATAAATATATATATATATATATATTTTTAAATTAAAATTACCATGTTTATGAGACTGAGCACAAATTATCATAACCCTTGATGAGGTGGACATGAAGCATAATACAGCATGGTTACACATTTCCCTATTTTGAGACAGAAGAAGCAGATCTGTAATGCAGGTTTGGCTCTCCTGGCTACCTGCTTTTGGTTTCGAGGTGGGGGTTGTGCAGTGAGTAAGAAAACTGCTCATCAGCCCCCAGCAAGCAGTGCTGATTTCTAAAACAGAATCAGAACCACTTTTCCCCTAGGTCCCACTGCTATATTCTCACATGTTTTTTAAAATTTTATTTTATATTTAGCATAGGGTACAAGGTCTACAGGGTCCCATGACAAAGATCAGACTAAAGGTGATCCTCCTGCTTGTCAGTCCCCAAAGTACTGGGATTGCAGGTGCTCCCCACCACACCCAGTCTCAATGGCCATCTCGGTGCAGACCCAGGGATTGAATGCCCAGCCCCTGCATCTGCCTAAGCAGGCTCTTTAATCCACTGAGCTCTTTGGCAGACCCTTTTTTATTTTAAAGAGAATAGTAAAATAATAGGTAAGACATTGGAAGTAATGCGCAATTAAAAAAAATAAAAACCAAGATGATAGGTATTCACCAATGGTTGTCATAGTGCATGTTCCTGTCTTCAGTGTAGCTGCTCAGATTATAGATAATAGCACACAAGATGGATCAAAGTAAAATTTTTAAGCATTAACTGTTACCTTAAAAAAACTGATATAAATTAGTAGTGCAACCATTTTAGCTATCTTATATGATTTTTCCCCTCTCTTTTCTCCTTTTCTTTATCCCCCTTGTTTATTCCTATGTTCAGTCTCTTTTCCTTTATCTATATCTATTGCATCTTTCAGATTTTATTTACTCTTTCAGGTTCTTGCAGTAGAGAGACAATATGATGTTTATGCATGTGGATACACTTTATTTCACTTATGAGGATAGCCTCTAGTTGCATCCATTTACCTACAAAAAGCCTCAAGTTTAGGGCTGGGGAGATGGCTGAGTAAAATAAGTACTTCTCTGGCAAGCAGAAGGGTCTGAGTTCAATCCCTGGTTCTACCAAAAACAAAACAAAAAAGCCACAAGAGTATCTTTCGTTATAGCTGAGTAATACTCCATTGTATAAAAATATCACATCTTTTTATCCATTCCTCAGTTGAGGGGCATTTGAGTTGATTCCCAGATCTAGCTATGACAAATTGAGCTGCTATAAACATGGGTGCACATATATCACTTTTGTATAATGTATTCAATTCTTCTTGAAAAATACCGAGAAGAATAATTACATTGAATAGAACTTTTAATCTTAGTTTGTTTCTTTCTTTTTTAATTTTTTACTAAATTTAACTAGAAAGAAATAGCAATGAGACAGTTTCAAAACAGGTTAGTAGGACAATAACAATAATTAATGCATTGCATATTATTATCTTCTTAGTGGTTATTCAGAGGACAAGATGCAGACATGATATCTTGTTTAAACAGTATTAATACAAATCTTCTCACTGAACTAAGAGAAAGTAGCTGTATAAGAACCACCAAATATTGTAGGTGCTTGAATTCAGGAAAATGTCCCAATATAATCCCATAGTCCATAATAGTTGTGGGTTATCAGCAGTCATCCTAGTTTCTTGAGGGATTGCTATATTGATATGGTTGTACTACTCTGCACCAAAAGTGGAAAAGGGCTCCTTTTTACCCACAGCATTTATTTTGATTTCTTTATGAAAGTATTCTTTCTAGGCTGAGATGGAATCTTAGTGTTGATTTAAATTGCATTTCTCAAGTGACCAAGGGTGTTAAGATAGTGCATGGTAGGGTATGCCATTCTGATGTGTTTGTTTGATTTTTCTATGAAGGCACTATAGATGAGAACAGAGCATGGAGGAGAGAGAGAGAGAGAGAGAGAGAGAGAGAGAGAGAGAGAGAGAATGTAGTATGTGTTTGAAGGTGTGATATTTCCTGTACCAAGCCTATATGAGGAAAAAAGTAGGCCACTTTCCCTGTGGACATTTTCTTCTCATAAATTATTGAGAATCGGGCCCAGACAGTAGATCTCTTCTGGGTGAAAGACAAAAACAATAAAGATTTCAGCAACTGCAGATAAAAATTAAAAACAGCTCTTATAACCATGTTCAATGACATAACATATTCTTAAATATATAAGAATACAGGAAAAATCACTGAAGAAATCTAAACAAAAATCTATAATTTGATAAATATACTCTTTATGAACAAGCATCTCAGAGAGTTACTTGGACAAACAGAAGATACAATAAACTAGATACTAGAAAAATAGACAGTATCTAATTTGCAACACAGAATTAAAAATTAAATAAAAAGCTCACAGAAAGGGAGAAACAGTTCTCCATATATATCCAACAATGGCCTGATGAAAATATTAAAAGACTCTTGTAACCCTACTAATGAAGAGACAGTGCAATAAAAATGAGCTAAAAACTTGAGCAGACACTTGATAAAGTATGTAAATTGTACGAAATCATATGTGAAAGTATTCAACGCCATTGTTGCCAGAAAAATTCAAAACTGTAATGAAATACTTACAAACATATGCCTGAATGGCAAAAATTAAAAATATTAACCATATTTTTGGTAATTTTTTTGTATTTAGTATAGGATCTGCAGGGTCTACGGAGTCTACAGGGTTTTACTATGTAGATTGGATTCCTAGTGATCTGCCTGTGTTTAGCCTCCCAAGAGCTGGGATTACAGGCCTGCTCCACCATGCCCAGTCTCAGTTATCATCTCAGCACACCTCTGGGGCTGGACCGGCATAGCATGCCCGGGGATTGAACCTCTGAGCCTGTGCCTGCTTGCAGGTGCTTTAACCTGTTGAGCTTTTGGCCAGTTCTGGGTAGCGGGGTTTGAAATAAGCATCTTGCACTTGCCAGGTAGGTGCTTATGGTAACTGAGCTATTTCTCTGGCCCTGATCTATCTCCCTACCCCCCCAAATATTAACAGTTTTGTATGGGATAATGATGCAGAATAACTTGACTCTCCTATGCTGTTGTTCAGGTCATGAAGTACCAAAACTGGAAAAGGTCTTACAGGGTCTGAGAAAACTAACACTGTGACAAACCCACTCTCGTACCTAATAGTTTGACTCTCAGATATTCATATGAGAGAAATAATAAAATATATGTCCACAAAAGTATTATGCAATAATGTGTTTAGCGTCTTTTTAACATAAATACCCAAACTGCTTAGGTTCAGATGTCCACCAACAGGAGGCGATAAATAACTAAGCATTCATTTGCCCCTGAGGACAGAGATCTGCTCTGGGCCACAATGAGAAGGGAGGCTTAAAACATTACATGGGGGAGCAAGAGGAAGAGGTAAAAAGAACCCAGGTACTGCTGTTGCATTCTTTTGAAGGGTTAGGTTGAGGTTAGGCACAGCGACTCACAGGAGCAAAAGCAAATTTTCTGGGGGTGATGGTACTATCTGTTTCTTGAAAAGATTTAGTTTTCACAAGTTTGCATTTGTCAAAACTCAAAATAGAGTAAGTATGCATTTATGATTCATGTGTGTCCTTGTATATAAATGAGGCCTCAGAAAAGAACTATATAGAAATGTTGAATTCTAGTGGCTGTTCTACTTTGAGCGAAACTTTCGTTTGTGCTTGGAAATTCAAACACAGTGGCATTCTAGGAGGCTGTCACAGCTTAGATTTAAAAGGTCTGCCAACGTATTTGTAGGTGGGATTGGATCAGAAAGAACAGGCCACAGGCGCTGATGTGGAAGGGCGGACGTAGACTCTGTCTTGCCTCCCATTTCTCTCATGTGAAAACCAGTTAAGAAGCAGGACTGATGAAACAGTAGATATGATGGAGACCAAGAGAGAAATCAATAAGGACACATGTCAAATGTGAACAACAGGAAAACAGCATTGTCAAATAAAATTTCAGAGCTTCCTTTGTGTAAACTAGGTAGAGGTACATTATGTAATAAATGAGAAGTTTTAGAAACAGACTTCACATGTCAATGTTGTGCACAGGAATCCCAGTTGGTAGTCTTAATAAACAACCATACTCATCTACAAGGGGTGACATTGTGTCATTTTATTATTATTATTATTTTTGTTATTCATTCATTCATTCATTCATTCGTTTGTTTGATACAGAATCTCAGACTTATAATGATCATCCTGTCTTAGTCTGTTCAGTTCTGGGACTATGCACCACCATGCCTAGTTTCAGGACCGGCACCACACCCGGCACCAGGGATTGAACTTGGATCCTTATTCTTGCCAGGCAGGTGCTTAGACTGTTGAGCCATCTCCCCAGCCCCTAGTTATTTTGATTTCAAATGACTGCAGAACTGTCATCTGACTGCTCATAGAGAGCCTGCTATTGATTTGGAGAACTGTAACAGAATTCACTAACATTTAATAAAATGTCAAGGTTTCAAAGTGTTGTTCCATCCTAAGCTCTGCTGATTGTCAGTGTTGTGGATTAATATCTCCTGGGCTAGTATTTATCAGAATGTATTATGAACTAATATTGCATAGAATTATAGCTTTGTTGAAAAATATTTTAGGATATCACTAATAGAATAAAAATTATACATATATATAATATCAGATAAAGAAGAGCAAATAAAATTGTATATGAAAAAAATTAAATGAAACAAGTGTCAATATAAAACATAAAATTGATAAAATATGCCTTTAAAATAACAGTCATGGGGCTGGGGAGATGGCTGAGTAGAATAAGTGCTTCCCTGGCAAGTGCAAGGACCTGAATTTAATCCCAAGTTTAGCAAAAATTAAACAAACAAACAAATAAATAAAAATAAAATAACAACAGCTGGCTTTGGTGGCATAGACCTAGAATCCCAGCACTTAGGAGGATGATTCAGGATGATCCCTGTGAGTGTGAGGTCAGTCTGAGCTACACGGTGAAGTCAAAGCCAGCCTGAATTATATAGCAAGAACCTGTTTCAGAGAAAAACACACAAAAACAAACAGAACAAATATTTCTTGTTGTATAGGTCTTGTTTTATCTTGGCCTTAACCATCTAGCAGAAAGATATAAAAACAAAGTTATAAAAGTAATGCCATATTATATGCTGAGCTATAAAAGGCTCAAGTCAACAATTTCTGACATTGCCAGTTCTGCAAATAACCCACTACTATTATGGACTACTGGACTATATTGGAATATTTTGTTGAATTCACACACTTACAGTATTTAAATGACAATGGAATACCCTTCTGTGACAAAACTAAACAAAAAAAAGCATTACAAATGAAGCACCATTTTGTACTTTCTCTTAATTCAGTGAATAGATTTGTTCTAATAGTGTTTGTGGACAGATATCATGTCTGCATCTTGTAGTATGAATAACTGCTAAGACAAAAATATGCAATGTATTAATTATTAAAACTGTCCTACTAGTAGGTTTTGAAACTGTCTCATTGCTATTTGTTTCTCAATAAAATTATTTTTAAAAAACCCAAAAAGATAAAAACAGAACAAAATTAAATAACATAGCAACAAATATTTCAGTTAAAATTGACTAAAGTTAAAAACTGAAAAATAGGCTTTTAATAGACATATGTTTTTCTTATCAAAGAGAAAACAAAAGGAAAAGGTGAGCAAACATGCATAAGATAAAATCTACTAAAACCGAGGCAGTATGTTAACATTAAAAGCAAACAAAAATTTTAAGGACAAATTATGATGTAACAGAGAAACTATTCTCATAAAAGTAAAATTTTAATAATTTTAAAATTATATAATGGTCATATGAATTTATGCTAATCAGTATATGGAAATAAAGGTTAACAATTCAAGGAGAAAAGGAAAGAAGTTTAATTATAGTTGAGAAGTTTAATGGCACTATCAATCTTTATCAAAAAAATTAATGAAAAATCAAATGAGGCCATGTCAATTTCAAGCAGTACATTTAACAAAGTTGGATTAATAGAAGTATATCTATATAATATATATATATATATATATATACATATATGTATTATATATTATATATATATGTTTTGGTTGAACTGGGAATTGAACTGAGGCCCCTGCACTTGCCAGGCAAGGGCTTATTCTACTGAGCTATCTCCCTGGCCCCAATAGAAATATATTGAGCTTAGCACCTGGAAATAGAAAAAAATAAGTTGTCCTTAAATGTCCTTGTAAATTTTACAAAATAAGTTTGCAATTCTAGGAAAAAACAATGAAGTAATCTTCTCAGAATAAAGCAATTGAAGCAGTTATATTTTTGTTTTAGATTACTTCATAAAAAAGGTAGCTGATAAAAATAATAATTATGAGACTATCACATAATAAATTCACTACAAGAAGATAATTATTACTGTGTGGAAACTATAGTAATTATTGGATAATGGCCATATCATCAATGGTCAAAAGAAATGAAAATGCTACACATAAAAAATATTTGTGGGGTATTACAAAGGTGATCTCATAGGTAAATGTATAGCCCTAAATATATTTTAATATTTAAAAGAAATTATAAAAACAGAAAAAAAAGTATAAGAGATATACTAATTATAATGGAAGGATAAATCATTGTAAAATAGATAGGAATTCTAATTAAGATTGTAAAAAATGCAATCTTTTACAGTAATATCATTTTAAAAATGATAAAAATATTAAACCAGCATTGCGACATAAAAGGAGATTTTACAATTTTCAAATGCTGCAATACTAAGCTCAGCCAGGTGTTTAAATGTCAACAATTTGTTAATTTTTTATAATCACATAATAGTCAACATATATGTATTTTACATATTTGTAAATGATGTTTATAGAAATGAAAAGACAATTCTATGTTTGAAAATTTTCTTTTATTATTCCTTATGTAATATCCTGAAAATTATCTAAGTGCGGCTATGATAACCAAAAGTGTAATCTGTTCATTTAATAAAGGCATCAAGCTCAGTCCTTTAGTTCAACAGTAAGACCATGGTCTCAGGCTTACTTTTTACACGTTCTGTGTGCATCCGTTCTGTGTTGTAATTTTTCTTTACTCTTGCCACTACACAGCTGTGAGGTAACTACCTGATTAATGACATCATATGTGTGTTCAAAAGGAGTGGGAGTCAGATACATCTGGCCTCCCTTCTTCTACACCTGACACATCTGGCCTCCCCTCTTCTACATCTGACATCTGGCCTCTCCTCTTCTTCAACACCTGACACATCTGGCCTCTCCTCTTCTACATCTTATTTCATCTTCATATTTTTTGTCCCTTTTTTATGTATTTGGTATAGAGTCTCTCTATGCCACTCTCTATGCCCTTTTGTCCCTTTTTTATGTATTTGGTATAGAGTCTCTCTATGTCACTCTCTATGCCAGAGTGATGCTCTTGTTTTCAGCCTCCCCATGCTGGGATTACAGGGGTGCACCACCTCACCCAGTCTCATTGGCTGGATTAGGGTGCCCTGCAGTGGGGCCGGCATGGCTTGTGGTGTTGGGGATCAAACCCCAGTCCCTGTGCTTGCCTAAGCAGGTGCTTAGTCCACTGAACTATCTCACCAGTTCACCCAGGTCTTTTTTAAGGTTAAAATTATTCTCAGCTTTATTGAGATAGGATAGACAAATAAGAGCTTTCCATATTTAGAGTTTATAATGTGATGCTTTAACAGACATTAGGAAATGCCTGTCACAGTCAAGGCAGCGTATGCATCACTTCACCTATTTTTCTCTATCAAATTTCAAGCTTATAAAATATTATGAACTAAAGTCAGCATGCTACACATTTGGTCATTGATCTAATGACAATAATCAGTAGGTCATTTTTCAAGATCAAATAATGTCCTACTGCTATATAAGTACATGCTACATTTTTAAATTCATAGACAAGACATTACGTTGCCTCCATAAAGTGGTTATTGTTTACCCGCCTGTTCATTAACAAAATTATCCTTTCTTCACTGTGTATTCCTGATGGTTTTAAAACTTCAGGTGACCGTATACCTTGGTATTCCACTCTGTTACTTATGTATTTTTGTGATCGTGTCAGATAATTTTGATCACTATAGGTTTATCTTGCAATTTGTGATTAGGAATTGAATACCTCCAACATCTTTATTCGAAGTTTGCTTTAGTTCTTTGAGGATTTCTGTGATTCCCTAAGCACTCAGGCCTGTTGCTTTTATTAATATGAAAAAAAATCATTTTATGTATGGTTAACATAGGAATGTTAAACTTATAAATATTCCAATCTATAAACAGAGGATAGGTTTCCATTTACTTGTTCTTCAAGTTTTCTCATTAATGACATTAATGTGATCACATGTTATTGTCAATTAAATTTATCTCTAGGATAAAAAGATGACTGAACATGTGAAAATTAGTCAATATGATTCAGCACATTATCAGAACAAAAGCTGAAAGTTATATAATTATCTCAGTATAACTAATAAGGGTGAACATCTATTCATGATAAAAACTTTCAACTAATCGGATACATATTAAATGTTACATATGACAAGCTCATAGAGAGCATCTAATGGCAAATATGAACCTAGGATAAAATCTTAATAAAGACTAAATCTAGAATAAAAGGTCTGAAAGTCTTCCCTTCAATATCCAAAGAAGATGAAAGTGTTCATTCCCATTATTTCTATTTAATACCGTACTGGAAATCCTAGCCAGAACAATTCGGTAAAAAAAAGATGTAAACATTATCTACACTAGAAAGAAAAAAGTCAAATTGTCTCGCTCTGCAGAGTGGCATGTCAGCATACTTAAAGAAACTTTAAAGACTCATTCTAAACTATCAAAACTAATGAACATATTCAGTACAATTGCATGCTACAAACATGCATCAATTTGTAAATATGAACAGAATTTAATACTAAGTTCTCTCAAAAGAGAAATTAACAAAAGTCTTATTTATAATATCATTCCAAAAAAGCTTGAAAGTACAAAGGAATAATTTTAATCAAGGATCATCCTCACTGGATACCATCAATCTCATCTATTCTTTTTTTCTTTTTTGCAGAACTGGGGATTGAGCTCAGGCCCTTGAGCTTGCCAGGGAAGCACTTATTCCACTGAGCCATCTCCCTGGTCCCTCATCTATTCTTTTTATAGGGAATGCAAACAGCTTTAGGCGATGCCTTGCAGTCCCCATCATGACTTGGTGACTTGGCTGCCCTTCCTATGAAGAGCCTGGGAAAATGCACGAGCTTCTTTGTCCAGTGTTTGGGGAAGTGGAGAAGGAGAACGAGGTTGTGATGGCATTCGGTCCTCACTGACAGTATCACAAAGACATCGGTATGACACAATAATTGTGTAAAATGTTAGGTAGCTATTAAAATATTCCTAAACATAGATTTTAGTTACATAGCTTATAATTTTATAAAAGTCAAACATTTTAGTTGCCATATATACTCATGTATTGGCCTATTAAAATTCACAAATATATGGGAAATATTTTAAAATAATATCAATAGTTATGTAGCTAACATAATTGCTTTTACATTGTCTTCAAACTCTAATGAGTTTTTATATTAGAAAACATGTATAATATTAAATACCAAAATTTCTTTTTGGAGGAACTTTTGGTCTCTTTTAAACAAAGTAATTGTTAGAATTAGCTCTTGCTTAGTGTATGATTTGTGATACTCAGAATATAAAAATGAACACTTTTTCGTTTCTTTGGAATAAAATAATTTTGAGGTCAGCATTCCAACTGGAGGCCCAACTGGAGCTGGTTTCGCTTTTTCGGCCTGATGTGATGACAATTGCTTCAACTGTGTTTGTGGTGTAATGCAAGGCTGAGGGATCTAAACTCTAAGCTGTCACTTTGGTGATCTTGGCTTCCAACAGGGGACTGTACACAGAAATTCACCAGAAGAGGGAAAGCTAGATAAATAAAAGAAAGGCAAAATAAATATACTCACACTGTAGAATGAGCTGAACATGAAATGCGGGAAGGAGGCAATAGGCACTTCTCAATTACTGTGCTAACACTCGATCCACGCTGAAAATGGTCAGTGCAGTAAGGGAGTGACCAAAACCTGAAATACATACGCTGCTTTAGGGGATTATATTCACATAAATTTTTAAAAATTTCTTTTCCCTTGGGCTATTTTCAATGAATGTATGAAGCCATATGTTCGGCATGTTGCCACTCGACTTTGGATTTTGTGTGAATTACCTACATTTTTTGTAGTGAGGCTGTGTTTTCTTCCTTGAGAAATTTTTATCATTTGAATGCTGAGGGTTATTTTAATACAAGGGATAGATACTATGTGGATGGCAGGGTGATTTCTCAGGATAAATCAAGTTGCATTTCTTTGTAGGAGCAATTGAAAACACTATTCATCACTTCCCCTAAGATAACCTTAAAATTTGAAGGTAAAAAGGGAAGGTGTTTACACAAGGGCATTATATTCAAGCTTAGATTTTGAAGCTATATTTTGAACTGTGAGGCAAGAAGCTAAGGTCATGAATAGCTAGAGATCCCCTCTTGCTTTCTTCTGGATGAAGTTCAAGTACAGGGTCTGGTAAAAAATAATGCCTTCTAGAGTCAAGATTAAATTCTAAGAAGATTTTGTCTCACACCTTATGATAGTTTTTGTTGCTTTCTATGTTCATATCTAAGGAAAAGTATCTTCTAGTTCTTACTTATTTGAAAAAGTTAATTTTGCTCTCTTTGGCTATATTTATTTACCCCTAAGTTTGAAAAGTTTGATACATTAAAGTGTTCTTCTCTCCTTCAGTATTTCTCAGTATGCTTCATTTTTAATAGCTTCCTTTTTTGAATGGAATAGAATAGTCTCTTTTTTAAACAAGTATACAAAAATTCACAATATGATTAAATGGTTAATACTAATATCACCTTAGATATTTTTAGAGTTTTTTTTTTGTGCAAGGTCTCAAAAAAACAGAGCAGACTCATAGTGATCCTCCTGATTTCTGCTTCCCTAGTGCTGGGATTACAGGCATGCACCACCATGCCCAGACTTCACCTTAGATTTTAATATTTGTAGAAAGATACATGTATTTGTAGAAGGTTGATAAGAGTATCTGAGTTTTATGTTAACTTATATTTAATTATCCTAAAACCAACTAATTCATATTACTTATTTATGTTTCCAAAAGTTTCCAAAATTGAAAAATGTACAAAATAGTGCATAATAGTGATTTTTAACCTTGTAGAAGCTGTTTTTTTCCAATACCAATTAAAATTTAAAAACATGGGAGTCTTACTTTATTATAATTTCCTTTTATTAAATGATGCTTATGAAGGATTTAAAAGAGTCTAATAACTGAAAGCCCTTTTTTATTGGATATGTCTGTCACTTAAGCCACTCGTAATTTTGCAAGCTAACAAAACCATAAATAATTCCAGTTATACTAGGTGGCTTTGTGTGCCTGAGTGTTTTTCTCTTTGTTTCTTAAGCAGCTGACAGTAATGTAGAAAGAAATAGCTCTTCACTATAGGCCCCAAAATAGAGATCTAAGTCAAAATTGTACTTTGCAAAATGTATATTTTCTGAGAAATTTTTGCACGTTATAATCCCAAATGCCTGAGTCTTAAGTATGTATTTGGAAAGAAGGGGAATGGATAAGCAGATCAATGCCAAAGAGTTGCTGAAAACTGCAGTTGGTATTCTTTTTGAAACTTGATATTTTAAGAACTTTCAGTAATAATTTGATGCTTCCCATAGTATCTGGTTTAAGGAAGTCTTATCATTGAAATTCTCTGATTTTCAAGAGTCTGCCATCCGTCTCCTGAACACCCACTCACATTATTGGTTCCCCACAGCTTTTACTTCTCTCATTACCTTCTAGAGCGTGATTGATGAATGGGCCCGTACAGTCCCTTCTTTTGTAATGAGGGCAAGCATATGAGCTTGCCCTGCTTGACTTTTTTTTTTTTCAGGATGAGTAGGAGGATACAACCAGAAATAATTTTCATGACTTAGAAATGTGATAGAGATGTTGACATCCGTGTAAAAAGAAAGGAGATTTGAGTTTGACCTCTAAAGGAGGAGGATTTTGCTGCATTCTGGTGAAAAAGTATTTATATAAACCACTTGACAAATGTTTATTCAAGGTTTGCTATGTGCTACGTGTTGTGGAAATGATGATAATCCAAAACCGTACAGACTTGGTATTAAAAATGAAGGCAGTTACATTACAATACATAGTATTTGTTATTGTTCACATACATAGAAAGTCAATATTTTAAACTTAGATACCTTCAAGTGTTAAGGATGTTAAGCATGAATGTGGCTTCAGACCATCTAACCTTTACAAATGTGTAGTTCTGATAAAAGGAATAAACTATGACTTCCATATAGCTACCTTCTAGAACATTTGACTAGACTTGAAGATTTAGAAGGGCAGAGGATGGTCCTGCTTTGCCTGCAGTTTCAACCAAGAATTGCACCTTATGATAGATGCTTAAGGACTATTTGTTGAATAATATTATTTAATATTATTGAAGAAGGGGGTCTTGGGGATAAGGTCCCAATTTTAAAAGCTGCTGTTTTACATACACAACATTTTAGGCTCTATCTGGGCCTGGAGGGCTAGGCCAGTAATGTACACAAGAATGGAATTTTTGGGGTTTTTTTGAGATGATGGAATAAAAGTTACTCTTCCTGGCCAGAATAAATAAGTAAACTTGTGTACATTTCCTTACGTAATGAGGAAGAGTGTTAGTAAAATATATAAAACATCTCTTAAATACTAAGCACTGAGATACAGTGCAGAGGAAAAAATATCTGCCACAGTAGGTAAATCCATTTTTTCAGAGAGCAGAGGAGATGGGGGTAGCTCTCTGTGGACAGATGAACCAAGCAATGGTCTATAAGGTAGGGAGTCTGAGAGCAGAGACAGGTTTGCAGGCATGACTCTGTGCCAGGGTTGTGCCGAGCTAGGTGCGTAGTCTTCATATGAGCAACCTGAACATAGAGCAATTTCCCACACTACTTTGCACACTGAAATTTTGTTTTGAAGGTTAATGCCATTTCTTTCCTGCTTGCACATATAAAGCAATGTTTGTATCCAGTCCTGTCAGAAAAATGGGTGATTGTCTGTTGTCAGTGAAAAGTGAATCTGGTTGAGAACTTACACATCTTTCTTCTTCACATTTTCTACTTCCCCCATGGCAAAAAAATAGGTATTGGAAGAACACAAATGTATAACTTATCTTTATTTTTTGGTTATATGTAGATTCATGATAAAACTGTTTACTACTGCAGGAGACTATCAGGGAAATTTAATAGAACTTTGAAATTAAAACTTTTTAAATTTAATAGAACTTTGAAATTAAAACTTAAGACAAAAATGTTTATGGTTGTATGCTGAACTCAGTGACTGATAGAAAAATGATCCCTGCCATTGAGGAAATATTAACTTGTTGTGAGTTTTCACAAATGAGAGTACTATGTAAATAAATGTAAACTAAAGAGGGTTAAAAAGGTTTTGAAACCAGAAATTCAAAAGTGCTATTTGTATTTAAGGGTCATACAGTTAATAGGAAAAGTGGTATTATTGATGCTACATTTAAAATGATCTCTGAGGGGTGATTAGCTAGAAAATATGAGGCAACAGGCTTGAAAGTTAAGCTAGCTGAAAAATAAGATGACACAATATAATCTAGAAATGAACTCAGTTCGTTTGAAAAAAAAGTGGAAACGTTTGCTATTAAGTTGACTCTTTCCTTATTCATTCATTTATTAGCATTTACTAAAACAAAAAGTGTGTTCTCTACCTACATACATCTCAGAATCACTAGGTGAAAAAAATGTATCCAAAGAAAGGAATACAATTCACTGCAGAACAGATTAGCACAGCCTTGCACAAACAGCATCATAGGAGGACTGTAAGGACAACGACACTCTGCGTGTCCCACCTTTGGACTCTTGCTAGATGAAAACTAGATAGAGGTGGTAGCACAGCCAGGCTGGTTCATTTGCATTTCAGCTCTCCAGATTGGTGGCTTAAGTTAATTTATTCTGAACAAGTTAAGTTCTGCAGACAGACGGATTGATGTATTGTGCTTCATTATTTTGCCAGCATTGCATGATCTACTTCAAAGTGGAGTAGGAATTGAGTCCACATTCAGCTGAGCTGTCATCTTAGGCTTGCTAGCTTCTTGGACATAGCCGATGAACAAATTTATGTTCACGGGAAGGAAGGTATGAATATGTCTGTAAGTCGGTGGGCATCTTTTCCGAGTGAGGACTCGAAGTAGACTGACACTAAAACACACTTCTGTAAAAGCCACTATTGTAAGAGCTGACTGATTTTATTTGAAAGCATACATAATGGTTATATTCAGATTATACAATTATTGAACAATTTTGTCATGTTGTGTTAATCTAACTGGAGTAATGGAATTGAAATTAAATTGTGTGCTCTGATTTTTTTTCCTGAAAGGTATGTAATATCTGTTTTATATAAATACACAGTACATTAACTAGGAGACTATTAAATTCTTATGTTTGTTCTGTTAACCAGCTTCTGTTTTATTATTGAATATGAAAACAATTTGAACCATTTTTCACGCTTATAAACAGCTTGTTAAGTAGGACTAGTGCAAAGACTAGTTCCAATAAAACCCCCAAATAATCAAATGTGATCACAAGCCTACCAGGAAGATAAAAAAGTTGTATTTTATAGTTCAGTGGGTTCATGGGGTCAGTCTCCACGACCCCTTGTGAATTTCTGTACAGCACACCACTTTCATATGATTTTTGACAGCTGACAGCAACCTGTTCTTTTGTGTGTTGTTAGGAATATATATGTGGGCTAGAGCAAGTTACATTAGTGTGGAAGTATGCCTTGACACAAGTTTCATTGTTCAGTAGTTGACCTGGTCCTGCTTCTCATTCAGCCTGCTAACTACACTGACAAGATCTCGAAATGACCCAGGAAAGGGAAGAGTAAAACAACACTGAAAAGAAAAGTTTAGAAATACCATTCAAACTTTAATTATCCCTTGTAGAAGTAATTCTAGGAGGCATTTCCTCCCCCATCCAATTTCCTGGTATTACGAACATGATACATCAAGATCATTACAAGAAAGAGGGCTTGGACTTTGATTTCACACTGCTGGCTTGTTAAAGGAGAGGGTTGTGTCCTGTGTTCTTCACAGTGTTTAATGAGCTTCTATGTCTACAGTGAGTGGAGAGAAAGGTACAAAATGTACCTGTAAAGTTATATTAGCAAGTTATTAGCCATTTGGAATGACTGTAAGGAAGTCATTGAGGTAAGATCGATAGGATGACACTATTAATACAAGGCTTTTATATGAAAAGCAATTCTAAAACATAATTGCTAGTAAAAGATGTGTTAATACTGTAAAATACACTAATAGGTTCAGTCTGAGGAGGGTAAGTAGGTGATAATTAGGAAATTGAGGTTTCAAATAGGATTAGGAACTTCAGCAATATTCGTGGTCTACTCTGTAGGGTGCCCCATGCTACCTGTGCTAGATGATAAGTTTCAAGGCAAAAAATACACTTTGAAGGACAGTAAATTATATTTTTCCATTTTCAAATATAGTATATGCAACATGACTTTAGAAATTGTATCTCAGTGATAGGAAAAGAAGAACACTGGAAACGGGGAGAGCTATGATGTTCTGGTGTGTGTGTGTGTATGCTCACAGGCACAGGGTCTTGTACAGAATGTGTTTGTCTGGATGAAGGGTAGGGAGGGACATCACCACAGCATGGTATCTCTCACACCTCATACTGCTTGATTTTAGATTGTTTTTGTGTCAGGTTTCTTTGAAAACACTGCAGGGAACTTCTCCATTGCCTGATACCTTAGTAGGCCTCGTGTAGTGCAAGAATTCTAGGAATGTGATTTAAAGCTCACAACTTCTCAATAGGCTCCATCATTTTATTTCTCTCATCTCCTACCCTATGGAGTGAACTTCAAGTTAAGAAAAGAAAGAACCAAAGCAAAGCACAAAAGCCTAAAATAGAAATCACAAGGATATGATCTATCATTCTGTATTTAAGTACTTGAGGCCCTGATCAGCACAAATGTCAAATTTAAGACATTTGCTAGTTAGCAACAAAAGTTGTTGCTCCACTGGGCATTTCTTTCCCTGACTTCGTTCATTTTCACTTTGAAGGCTCTGATCTTTTTTTTGTATTTCCACAGTCACAGGACTGAACCAAACTTTCTTCAGTACTGATTCATAAACCTCTACTAGAAATACCTTCATGTACATTTTACAATTCTTATCAAATGTAATGGTGATTCTATGTTTATTTCAGAATAGCATGCTTATTTTTCAGATATGATTAGAAATATCTGGAGTGTAAAACATTTATATTTAAATGTTTGTGTATATAATTTTTATATGAGTAATCTCATTTAATTTCTGTGATAATTGCAGAATGTGCACAAGGTTCCTGCTTTCCACATGAGCAAACAGGCTCAGAAACTTAGGTAAATACATCAAAACCCTCTACCTCAGTGAGCAACAGAGGAATTCAATTTGTTTTATTTAATGGATACTTATTGTCCCAATTCACTTCATTAATTTTGAATTTGAAGAATTTAGTTTCCTTGCCATTGTTTCTTCATTTGTACAAATAAATTCTGGTGCTGGCGATGCTAACTGCCCAGCTGTAGTAGGCACTCTGTGCTGAGTGACCCATGTTGTCACTCTGATTCCTGAGTGTGCTCTCTGCCTCTGGGTTCTCAGGCTCTGGTTTATATTGGGATACCAGGGATCCCGATTCTACTGCAGATGACCTCTGTGGATCTACACCCTGAAAGCTCCCTGGTGATGCCTCCCACTGGTCTGCAGGCTGCCCATCACTTTTCTTATAATCAAGGAGAGCTGCATTGGTTCAGTCAGAGAAAACGTGGTGCAGACCAGAATCTCATTTCACTCGTGGTCCAATGATATTTGGCCACGGTTTCTTAGTATGATATTTTGCTGAGATATCATTTAAAATTTTTATTTTGTATTCTTGCGTTTTTGTCTCCAGTTCTTCCACCTTGAAGAAAGCAGCCTGACTCTTTGTTGCTCTTTATTCTAATGGCTGTTTTGGGATTGAAGGAGGAGTTTGTTGTTCATACGAGAGTGAAACACATTTCATTATATTTCCTCAAAAATCCTGATTTCCCTGCAAAGATTAAAGGCCTAAATGTCTATCAGAAAGAGGACATAATGTTCACTGAAGAATTACAGAGGTGGGGACAGGATGGGGAGGAGAAAAGGAAGAGGAGGATGGGGAAAAGGAAAGAGGAGAAGAAAAAAATGTCTTCGATTGGGAATAGAACTCAGTGCTTACCCAACAGAAAAGGTCCTGAGGTTCCTTCCTCAGAAGTAGTAGAATCTATAAATTCATCTATCAAACAGGGATTGGAAGATGAACACAGAAGGACTACAATCTCAAACTCCATTTTCTTTCTTGGTATACAAGTAGCAGTGCTAAAAATAATTGCGCTAGTGTAGCAAGATAGCTCAGCTGATTAAGCACCTTCTTGTGCAAGGCAGGGACTAGGGTTCAATCCCTAATACCACATGCTATGCTGCCTCTGCCCTCGGGTGCACTGAGCCGTTGACCAAGTCTGCGCTTGGTGGTGCATGGCTGTTTCCCTGTCACTGAGAGGGTTCGATCCCTAGGACCACAGCCCAGTGCTGGGGAGGCTGAAAACAGGAGAAACACTGCAAGTCCAACCTGCATATTGAGACTCTGCCCAAAATACATATATATATAATTTTTTAAAATGATAATTGCACTAAATAAAGTACAGAAGAAAAAAGGTAATTTGATTTTGATTTCGTCACCAACGATCAATGAGAGTGTGCCTCAAATCTGAGCATATTCTTATGCTGAAAGAAAGGCTGATAAATCTTTAAGAGCAATGACCGTGGTGGGAGCGGGTGGCTCCCAGATCAGGTAGCCTTCCTAGCTGGTTGCACCAGGAAGATAACAATTAGCTTTCCCTGTCTTCATAATAAGAGACTGGCTTTTAAAAGTTGGAGCCAGGTACTTTTAGAAGTTGGGATCCTCCTCAGAGGACTTGGGGGGTGTTCTAGTTCTCTTGGTGATTATATTTCAAAGAAATGGCTCCCTGTGCTGTTAAGAGGGACATTCTTGACTTACAAAAGTGGTTCAAAGGCTTTATGACTTTGCATCAGTAAGAAAAGAGGAAGGGATTTATGTATTGATTTTATAGTACTGGGGATTGAACTCAGGACCCCGCGCTGGCTAGGGAAGTGCTTATTCTACTGAGCTATCTTCCCAGCCTGGGAATTGTAGGTTTTCTAAATTAAATATCCTCACAAAGGCCTATTTGGGGCCTAGAATTGGGAAGAAGCCCGTGTAGGGTTTAGTTAAAGTGAGGGAAAGTCTTCATGCTCCAAGACTATTGGATTTGATGAGATTCCTTTATTTTCTGTCTATAGAGTTTTAATGTATCCCTTCACTACCTCTTTTCTCTCTCAAAATTTTAATGTAGAAGAAAAATTTTTCACTGCAGAGATCTCTTACTATCTCCTGTGAACTTATTCTTAATATCTTAATATCCTTATATCAAACTAATATGAATATCTTAATATCTAAGTATTCTTAATATCTCTTGTGACCTTATTCACCAAATTCAATTCATTAGGCACAAATTCGTTCCAGTTCCTGTCAAGCCACTACCAGAAAGGACCCTCAGTAGGGACTTTCAGAAATGCTAGTGGGCTCTCTGGGGGGTGAAGTCAGTCGCTCTCTAAGAATCCTGTCAGTGCCCTCTCCTGTCTGAAGGCTACTTTTTTCTTTGCTTCTTTTTGCTTTTTATTTTTTGGCAGAATCGGGGATTAAACTCAGGCCTTTGCGCTTGCCAGGGAAGCGCTTATTCCACTGAGCCATCGTGGCCCCTCTTTTTATTTTTTATTTTTATTTTTAAAAGCTTCTGTCAGAAACGGGCGGAAGGGGGCCCCAGCGGGTTGCCCCTTGTTTTTTAAATCACTCACTCATTACATAGCTAAAAATTACCTCTTTCTGTGCCATCCTGCTCACTTCTGGAATCCTTTTTCATTTTTATACACTTTGTTTTGAGTTTTCATCTTATTTTAAAAATAAAAATGAAAATATAACTCTTTTAGCTATTTTTTCTTAAATGAGTCTATTGCATTTCCTTGATCTGCCTGTCACATGAAGACAGATTTTTGTTTTAAATACAGTTTCATTGTAAATACAAAGCAAAGGATTTCTCTGGATATAAGGAAGAATATCAAAAATGCTATGCTTAATTTTATTTAGAAGTGAATCTTTCATGTGCAGATTTCAAATACATCTAAATTGGAGTTCCATGAATACTACAAATAGAAATACATTGTTCACATATGTGACAAACCAGTAGCAATAATAATGATAATAATAAAAATAATCATTATAAGGTGCTTTGCTTTTTTTAGGAGGGAAAATAAGGGACTAATAAGGGAAATTTCCCCAAGTATCAGCAATAAGTACATTCTGAAATTGCAGCTTCAACCCATGACTGCATCTGCTGTGAGGATTTGTGAGGCTTCACGGAAGACAGCAAGCAGTTTATGGCTAGTGGATCTTCTGCCCCTGCCTCTTTCAGATTGCTCAGACAAACCCATCACCTCTTTGCAGTGCCCCACTAACTAAACTTGAATTTTTTCAATTGAAGAAATGCTGTGTCTCACTAGAATTAATTTGTTAGTTAATTTATTAGAGTTAATTGTTAATTACTTGTTATCAGAATTAATTTGTCAAACTGCCCAGTATTAACTGAACTCCAACTGTGCTGTAGATAATGTTGGGTATTCACTTACAATATTATCACTTTACATGAAGAGTTTAGATAATAACATCCCAGCAGCACAGACCGGTTTCTTGCGAAAGGAGCCCCGTGTAGAAGTGTGGCGACTGTGGGCAGGCCCAGGAGCAGCCTGAGAAAAGAGGAAGACGGAATGATTTCAGAAACCTGCCTGTACAGGGTGGAGTTGCTTAGTGCTTCCTGACAACAACCCATACAGCAGATCATTTTTTTTATCTTGATGAATGTGAAATATTCCAATAAAGATATTTAGGTGTAATGCACTTGAGGATCCAAACTCAGTTTGCTGACAAAGGGGATGATTTCAGGTCAATAGGCAAAGAATGGGATTAAGAAAAATGTTTGCTGAGTGGATTTACTTTACATAGTATAGGAGCTGCCTAGGTCTGCAAGTTGTTAGGAATTTATCTTGATTGTTCAGTGATGTAATGACTTATCAGCTAGTTCTGTGGATGTTACCAATTGTGCTGGCGTGTGTCTGAAGGTATTCAGAGGCAACCTCACACAGTAATGAAAGTTATACAGCTAGGATTAGACTTGGCCCTTCTAGTCCCCCAAATTTTGAATTCACCTCCTCCTTTCATGGTAATTGTTGTGCATTTGTAAGTGTAAGATTCTTATACCTAGCATTGCTATTGCCAATGGGATATTGATTAAAAATTGAGTCTCACACTTAATAGATTTACTTCATTTTCTTTTCTTTTCATGCAGAACTGGGGATTGATCTCAGGCCCTTGTGCTTGCCAGGCAAGCACTTATTCTATTGAGCTATCTCCCCAGCCCACAACGAATTTACTTCTATCAAAAATGGAGGTGGTACGATTGGAAAGTAAATATGTGAAAACTTTTGGAATTTTATAAGAATTTAATATGAAAAAGTGGTGGTAGGTGTTGATGCATTGTATCGACTTGATGCATTGACTGTATGAGCTCAGCGATTCCATGCTCCAGGGTGTGGGAGGCCCTACGTAGGGCAGGGAGGACCTTCCCTAGAGTGACTCAGGATGTCAAGGGTATATAAAGGGGTTGAAGAAGGATTTTGCACACCACTTCCTTAGAGGAGCTCTTGCTTCACAGTCAGTGTGAAGGAAGGGAGAGAGGCTTGATGGCAGCCCCAGCTGTTGCTCCTCCTGTTGCTCTTCACTTTGTTCCACCCCATGAACTTCTGCTTCTTTCTTATGCTACTTTGCCTTGGACCCAGCCCAGTATGGACCGAAACCTCCACTAACTGTGAGCTACGAAAACTTTTCTTTCTTTAACTTTTTGAGTTGGCTATTTTGTTCCAGCAGTGAGTGAAAAGTAACCGAGACTGTGGTCTTGCTGTGTTTTCTTTTAAGGCCAATACCAGTGATGTTCTGGCAAACAGAAATACTAAAACAGCACCCAGGATTTGAAAGCATATTTATTTTATGTTAGTGGGTGCTGATCAGGATCATTCCCAAATATCAGCTCTCTGGTGGTAATAAAGCAAACTGGTGTGATATATGAGCAGAAGCTTCAGAGGCAGAATGGCTTGCTAGTTGAGATGGTTCTTGCGGCTTGCATCATGTGACCATCACAGCGACAAGTTGTCTCTAAGAAACAAAAGTAAGAGGAACTATAATCAGGACTCTGGTTTAGGCCACTAACACCCTGAAGTATACTGGCCAGATCAGGATTGTCTGGGTAGCTGGGAGTGGGATGTGTGTCTTCTGCTATAATCATTTTATTTTAGAACTATAAAAAGTGGCGTTGGAAACTGATAAAATCAGTATCTATGGCTCATACATTACTATGGGACCAAAGTTCGACAATGAGAACTATATATTACATTAGAAGGGATATCTTCTCCACTTTCCCATTACTTTGAAAATAGAGAACAGAAATATTAAAAGGCACAGGAAGATAATGACTATGACCTAGAGAATTTTAAATAGCCTTCCAGCTTATCAAAGCTGACTTTTACCATACAGAGTAGGCAGGCAGGTTTGTGAGACTGAACAAAGAAGAGACGCTGTCTTGTAAGCATTCACAGAAGCAACTTGTGCCCAGGATTCATTTCTTTAGGGGAATTCAAAACTTCTGGGTAATAAGTTGATTTGGTGGATACAACAGTAATATAGAACAGTAAGCTCACTGTTGGTCCGCCCTGTGGGTGACCATTGCCTTCCAAATGCAAAAGACATTTACATTGCTGCTCCTCCTCTTTCAGGTTTTATTGAGATACAAAAACACAACCAACTTGTCTGAGGTCTTCAAGCTATTGACATATTAATATATTATTAAGGTGATCATGTAGGGGACTATAATATAATAACAATATAATGACGCTTCAAAGGAAAGCCTGACAATTGTTGGACTCTTTCTTGGTCTGTGACAGTAGAACTCTAAGTCAAATAATTGCTCGTTTAAAAAGTTCTCATTTCTGTCAAACACAATTGCTGCATTGAGAGTATCATTTGAGACTTCTGCCTTCATCTTTCATCTATCTTCTTGCATGCTTTCTTGCTTTTACTTTCTATGTGCATTGAATAAGAATATCTCACCTAAATCGCATTTAATTCTCTAACTCCTTTTCTCTGTTGAACACCCACTCTACCCATGTCTGAACAGCAAACGGCATGACTGCTCATCCCCTCGCTGAGGCACCAAATCTTGGAGGCATTGTGAGCTCTGTTCAATTTTAATGTCACGAGTTCTATCTGTTCACATATTGTGTCAGTCCTTTTGCAAAGTATATTCTAAATTTGTATGCTTTGGGCTACCTTCATTACTTCTGTGTATCGAAGCCACCAAATCTCGATCCATTAGTGCTAATTGCTTTTTAATTGCATTCCCTGTTTCTGTCATCACTTCCTGTAGTTTCTTCCAACATAGGAGTGAGATCCATTTAGAACACAAATCAGATATTGTCACCCATCTGCACAAGATGCTTCAGTTGCTCTCTGTGGTATTTGAAACCAAACCTGAAGGCTTTACTGTAGCCCCAAATCCCTGCACACTTCCCTCTCTTCTTTTCTGTCCTTCCACTCTCTTTTACTCATGGTACCAGTCAGATGTTTTAAGTTTCAAGCCCTAGGCATTTCACACTCACTGTTTCCTTTTCCTGGAAGCTCCTCCTCACTCTTCCTCCCATACAAGACCCTTACCTGGCTCATTCCTCATAGCTTTCAGATCTTTGGTGCATTCCACCCATATTCATCATATTTAAGACAGCTATGCTAATCACTACCACTTTCATGCCTCTCTATACCCTTTCTTCATATAATCTCCATTTGTTATTCAGTTGTACAGTAATATGCTTATTCTCTTATCTGTGTCTCTTTATTTAATTAACATAGAAACTTTCTTTTGGTTCCTTTCTTAAACTGGAGACATAAAAGTAGTGCCTGGCACATAGTAGGTACTCAAAGGAAAAGCATTGCACTGAGAAAATGAATATGTGTTCCTTAACTTCCATTCTTTTATGCTTTTGGAAATAATTGGCCCATACTAACTGATAAGTTACATCTTTCAAATTCCTTCTCCATAGTCACATTTATACACGTACACACTCACATGCATGCACATGTATGCACACACACACACATGTCTACGCACATACACATGCACAGCACCAACTTTGCAAAATGCTAATTCTATTTCTGTGTCATGAAATACTTCCACACCATCTAACATGGTTAGGCTAGGTGAAATAATGCTTTATACATATCCTTATGTTTTGAGTATACTTAATGAGTGCCTAATATGTTTATAGCTTGATTCAGAAAACATACTATCCAGTAGTAGTAGTAGTAGTAGTAGTAGTAGTAGTAGTAGTAGTAGTAGTAGTAGTACTGGTACTAGTAGTAATATTTAATATTAAAATTCAGTTTTCTTTTTATTGAGAAATATTAGACCCTACTGGCCACTGTGTTTCTCTTCCTTATCCCCCATCCAGCATCTCTTTTCCACTCTACCAGTAGGGAAGACTAAGACTTTGGAGAAAAAGGTTTGGAACAGTAGGAAAGGAAAGGGAAGGGAAATCGGTGCCATAGGTGATGGGGCTGGGGTTGAGTTTCTAGCTTCTTGTGTGTGACAGAATTAGATGTGGCACCATGGTACATGTCTTAGTTACCTTTCATTGCTGAGGTGATTAAAGGAAATAAAGGTTTATTTAGTTCACAGTCTGGGAAGGTTGCAGTCCATATTCATCTGGCTGCAAGGCAGGATGGCACATGGCGGAGGGCGATAGTTCATGGTGGCAGGAAACAGAAAAAGCAGCAAGAGAAAAAAGAGAGGAGCAGCAGAAAGCAAGTCTATTTCCCTCCCTTATATTTTATGCAAGCAGCCTTCTTTGGGGTAACTGTAGCACTCACAGCCATCATCCCAGCGTTGGACCACGTATCAGTCACAGACTCGGGAAATCCACTGCGTGAGGCTATGAAGGGACATCTAGACACAAACTGTAACAATAAGGAAAGGGCAGCCAACTTTAATTACGTGATAGTGTGCTCAGAGCAAGCAGGCTCGTGCTGGCAGAAGCTCTGAATGTACTGGGTTTAAGAATTTAGAATGCCATGCTGAGTTTAGGGTGCTCCTTTTTAATCTTTCAGTGCATAACTGACAGTGTGACTGGCAGGTGCTGAGTCATGCCAGCCGTGTCTATGGAGCATGTCCTTTCTCAGAATTCACTGTTATAACGGGATGTATGAGACATACTCCATATGCACGAACATTTGATAAGCTCCAAGTGAAGAAAGCTTCCTGTAGACCCTGCCAGACAGTCTGGGACACATTGTTCCTAGTTTGAGATTTTGAGATGTTCCACGGGCCTTTGTTGTTTTCTTATCTCTGTGTCTGAGTGGTGGCTTAGGTCAGGGACTTGGCCCCGGGTGTTGTCCCAGGCCAAGGATCAGGATTAAGTAAGTAGAGGGGAGAGGTCGCACACTCTTGCTTGTACTGTCTATATTAAAACTATGTAAGTTTCCTTTGAAATGCACACAATAACCACCAATGTTACCTGAACTTGTGTGTGTGTGAGATTAAGTTGCTTAATGGTCATCACAGCTTTCATGGATCTGAGGATAAATTTTGAGTTAACGAGTTCAGTTGAGGAGTCACATAATGGCACTGCCTACATTCGTATCTGTGTTTAAGCTGGTATTTGTTCCACATGAAGGCCAATCGCATTACGATATATCGTGCACTGTATTGTGGAACAAGTCTGAGATGTAGTTCATAGAACATCATTAAAAAAACAGAATGATCATGAGACACAAAATACCTTACTCAGTCCCACAAATTTCTCAAAGTGTGTCTTTTACAAATGTTATGATCATAGGTACTATACTAGCCTGAACTTATATATTGCTATTTTGTTAACAATGATTGTGGTAGTAAATATTAAATGCATAATTTTTATTTACTCAACTTCATCAATTACTGGATTATAACTCAGTTTAAAGGTAATTGCAGTGAGAAAGTGTTTGGTGTTATCAGTGATTATTAAGATCGTAATTCAAAGATATAACTACTGGCCTTGGTTTGGAAAGGTGTTAGTTTGAGTTTCTATAACAAGCAAAAACTGAAATCATTTGTTCATGTGTTCTTTCTAATTGTATTTTAAAGGCAGTTAGTTAGTTATGAGTAGAAACATAGGTATAAAAAAGGCCTGAGATGCAACTGAGTATCCAACCACACTGCTAAGCATGAAAATGAGAGTAAGCCATGGAATGGGACTTGGCTCAAGACTGGACTTCCTCAGGCAATGTGAAATGCAGCCTCTTTTACCTAAGTTACAGAGTGTGATGAATTTAAAGTAAAAGACAATATGAAGCAGGGAGATAGATCTTTCTCAGATGGAAAGAGGTTGGGAGGGGGAGAGAGGAAAGGGAAGAAAGAACATGAAAGAAGGCATTAAGGTGAGCTATGTGCATGTACCATTTCCACACCAAAAATGTAAACACTATGCACTGCACACATGTGCTGATAAAAGCTTAAAAAGGCGAAGTAACTAACCTTCTTTAAATGCCAGATACCCTTTAGCTCTGTATGCCCAGTGCCTGGTTTAGACAGCCTGAGTTCCAAAGTATCATTTGAAACCCACAGAGCTGCCTGTGATAAGAAGCACTACATAACCGAGCAATTCTCATGTTCCATTTATCCAAAAGAATTCTACAAAATGACCCTCTTGGGATCCCTCCCAACTGTGAGCAATTTTTCTTTTTACTTCTGATACAAACTCTTCTGTCTTTCTCCTTATTGTTAGTGACTTCATTCTCTGACTTAGTGAGGGAGAAAATAAGCTCCCATGGATGTGGTTTGTAAGGGGATCACAACTGTTTCATTATTTTCATATTTTTGCAAATTAATACTAAGTTAAATATAAAAACAAACCATTGCATATAAAGCTACACCTGAAGCACCATCATTAAATTATTAAAACCCAACTTTGAGAATTTAATTTTAGTCTATAATATCACTCATCACAGTAAATAAAATTATATAAATGTGTTGGTTTTATAGAGTTTTGAAGTCTATTACTTCAAAGTCTTTCAGCTTTGCAGTGGTTGTAGTCTACAAACAAAATATTTTTACACCTGGTTTTATGGTTGTGTAAATTTTATCACTTGAAATATTAACTTATTAATAGTCAAGATATTTTGCTTGTTAAAAGTAGTTTGTGCATTACTTCAAGTTTTAAAAATGCTAGTAAAATAATAACCAGTAGGAAAGACAAAATAATATCTCCCAACTTTCTGAAAATAGTAGAAGGCAAGATTTTCACTGAAGCAAATTTGTTAAGGTTACCTATGTAACTATAATTGAAGATGTCCAAGAGAAACAGCGACTCATAGATTATTGTTCAAAAAAGAAAAGAGAATTGAAAGCCCTGGATGAAGCTGCAGATGTAATTGAAACACTAGGATTAAGTTCTTAGCATAAAGATCCATGATTGTTAAAGATAAGTCCTAGAAGCTTGACTTAATCAAATGTCACTTTGACAGCAGCGATCGTAATCTTGTTACCTGGATGTTTTAGCGAGCTTCATTCCTGAGAGGCAAAAGTGAGAGGCTCAATGGAATGAAGTGTTGAAAGAGGAAATTATGTCTTGTCTTTGTGATTCCTGAGCATCTTCCCTTGTATTTTTTTTTCCTTCAGAACTGGGGATTGAACTCAGGTCCTTGCATTTGCCAGGGAAACGCTTATTCCACTCATCCATCTCCCCAGCCCCTTCCCTTGAATTAATACAACTATTACAGAGAACAGGCTGTAGGGTTTAAGCACTATCATTCAGGAAATCAAGTCCTTGACTCAGATCCAGAATGCCTTCGATTGCTCAAGTCAAGCTAACTGATCTTTTTTTTGTGGTACCAGGGATGAAACTCAGGACCCTGTGATTGCCAGACAAGCACTTATTTTACTGAACTATCTCCCTGGCTCCAACTACCTGATCTTAAAAGCACTTGCAAATGATCAGGAGACAATGACAGGAAATAAGCTACTGATTTTATATGGACACTATTGTCCTAATGTCATGACTTTTTGATTATCTGTGATATCACAGATATTGATGAGTCATGTTTCAACTGCTTTGAGTTATACAATGAACACTTTTATTTTTACAATTAGGGCAAGCAACATGTATAGGTAAGCATGTATGACTATGTTTATACATGTTTGAAGTTAAGTATGATTAACAGACAGTAAAATTTAGATATCATTCATATAGGGTAGCAATCCCAATAGCACTTCCTAGGCTTATATGTAAGTAAAGTGTAAATTTACATTAGTAAGGCATTAAATGATTGTTTAAATGTAGCCATGGATGATGTAAAGTTTTAATTTTCTACTGAGGTTTTTCTTCCAGCTAGCCAAGCAAAAACATCATGCTTTATTCCACATAGGTATAGTGACTTTAATTATCTCTTATTGTGTCTTACAAAATGAATTATTTAAAAAGTTATTTTCTGAAATTACCTTTTGTTTCATGCAAGTTTAGAAATTTTGGATAATCCTTTTATATTTTAATTTAAAAAAATGTCTCTGGGCCAGGGAGAGATAGCTCAGTGGAATAAGTATTTGCCTGGTAAGCACAAGTACTGAGTTTCCCTGGTAACACACACACACACACACACACACACACACACACATACACACACACACACACACAATATCTCTGAAGAAGACAAAGTTTACAGCTATGAAATTACAGGCTATATCTATTTCTCATTTTCTATCTTTATTTTGCATTTTCATGTTTGCTATTTGACAATTATTTACTTTCTATTTATCCTAGATATGGTTATTATCTTTGAATGTATAATAGTACCTAATAAAATAACAAATTCCTATTCTTACAGATTAAGGAAAGAAAAATGGAGAGATGAAGAAAGAGGAAGGGGAGGGAGATAGATGGACAAAAGGAAGAAAGAAAAAGAAAACAGAATTAAGAAAATAGACCCTGAGCATACCATCTAATAAGGAAGGAAGCAATCACGTAAAAGATCTCCACTGTAGGGGCTGGGGAGTTGGCTCAGTGGAATAAGCGTTTCCTTGGCAAGCGCAAGGGCCTGAGTTCAATCCCCGGTTCTGTCAAAAAAAAAAAAAAAAAAAAAAAAAAAGATCTCCACTGAGGCCAGAGCACTCTCTGTCATTGGGAGGAAAGGAAGTAAGAATGGAGCAAAAGCTTAAGGACAACTATATTATTTTATAGGTATAATATTTTACTAAGCCAGAAAACTTGTACAGGAAGAGCCCCAACCATCAAAAATTTGGTGTGGGGGATAAGAATCTATATAAAAAAAAATTAGCTGTGTAAGTACCCAAATGATGGTGTTAAATAAATTGTTCTAGTTTCATGAAAATTAGACTGTCTGAGAACAGAGAGTGACAGAAAGGAAACCTAGAAGCAGGAGGCACATTCCTACCATGCTGGGGGCAATGGTCACTAGTCGGGTTCTGTGCTATTTTATTAGTGTTTGGAACATGTTCATATTATAAAGGCTCAGTTCTGAAACTTTGAAGACTTTAAATATGTCTTTGTTTTTTTTTAACTAACTGAAATAGGGCAATGGTATGGAGAGTGGACAAAAGGATTTCTTTTTAGAATATGAATTGCAAGTGCTTGTTAGTGAATGTGTTGTGGGAAGAAGGAAACGGACCTCAGACCTACTTTACGTAGCAGCCTGCGCTCGACAGCTGCCCATGTCAGACTCTCCTATGCCTTTTCATGCTTCCCTGGCAGGTGCCTGTTGTCCCTGCTCCTTAGATCAATGCTTCTCTAACTCTGCCTGGTTAATACCTACCGATCTTTCAAGTTGTAATTAAAATGTCACTTACTCTCTGCAACCTCCCTGAACTAAATTAGATACTCGTCTTTGACCTTCTAAACATGGTGCAAGTACTCCCCTGAAAGCAATTACCATACTGGATTACAATGTTGATTTACATTTCAGGCACCCCTACCAGCTCAATATAGGGTGGTGAACGGGGAATGTGCTTTTCATCTGTGTGCCTCTATTTTCTTACATTTTTTTCCTGGAACGACATTTAAACTCCACTTATACTTGTGAGATTTCATACACAAATGGATTAAAGCTCTTCTCTTAATCTTTTCGTTATGAATGTGGTTGTGGTTCTTAGGACTCTGGAAAACTTCGTCTTCTCACCACTTTTTCTTAGCTGTGTACCTGATAGAGAACACGGGCACAGTTGTTTGATAGTAAATTGTTTAAGTGAATATTTATTTCAAAGCAAAAAATGCAATGCATATATTTAAATAGGTAAGTAGTACTTTATCAACATAATACGGAATAAGGCAGATCTCAGCTGGAGCTCAGCGCCACCAAAATGAAGGAGGGCTTTCTAGAGCCGAAGTGGGGAGGTGGTCAGGCCACCTGAGCTTCACAGATGGTTTCCCAAAGGAAAAGTAAATTATTTCCTGTCTCTATGACAGGATGTAGCTCCACAGCTTGAATCAAGGAACATAGAAAATGAGAAAATGGGGTACTGTTTGCTTCCGTATTTAGATTTTGAACAGATGAGTATCAGGTGTTTAGGAAAGATACTCCCAGACTTGAGACTACTAAGAGACTTGATGATGTATTTATATCTCTGAAGGGCAGATAAATAGTCCAATGGCAAGTTTTTTTTTTTTTTTTTTTTTTTTTTAAGGTAAACACTATAGGTGATCAGAAGCTAGGGTGAATGATAAATCTTCCTGAAGTTTAGTCAAGCAAGTTGAATCTGGAGAAATTTTTTTTTCTTTCTGTATTTTAGGGATGGGTCTACAGGGTGTTCAGGGTCTCACTCAGGGGAGGGACCGGCATGGCAAGCCCCAAGGATCAAATTCTGGGCCCTGCGCCTGCTTGCATGCACTTTAATCCACTGAGCTATTTGGCCAGCCTGGGAGAAATGTTAAGACTGACTATATTGATCATTATCTATCAAAAGTGAGAGTGTGTTCTCTTTTTCATGCTATCTGATCACAAAGATTGGCATTCTGTGCCTTAGTAAAATGTAAATAGTAACCACCTTCTATGTGTATCAGATGTCGGGATTCACAGTGGCCTTTCACTCTTTCAGTGAGTGTAGCAGGTTGCCAGGCGCCTGGGAGAGGCAATTATGAAAGGCTGTGCTTTCTGCAGGCCCAGCAGCCAGTCTCATTTACTGTATGTGCTTGAATATTTATTCACAATGTTTCTAAACCCAAGTTGTACAAAATTAATTGAGACTGAAGCTAGCATTTGTGACAACTGTGAGTTTAGCAAACTGAATTTCATGCATTTGACGATGAGAAAAGAAAACTAGTAGAGTCAAAGATTTATTTCTTTTGTTAATAAGACTTGGTGAAGATTTTGTTTAAACAAAAGACTCATTCTTACTAAATGTTCAATAAGTAAAACCACCAGAAATCTAGAGCACTGCTTTTTGTGATTTAAAAAAAATACAATTGGTATTTATTACAGTGAAATGCTTTCGTTTTTATTGTTAGTTTGTGTAGCAGAACAGTATGAAAAATGCTGCATGTTTGCTTTAAATATAAGGAAATATGATATTAGAAAAGAATAATTGGTGATGAATTCCCTTATCTCTTATTCTTATATGTTGGAGACTCAGCACACTTTCAAAAAAAAATTATTGGTTACAGGGTCTCACTATGCAGTCCATACTTGTAGTGATCCTCCTGTCTCAGCCTCCCCAGTGCTGGAATTACAGGCATGCCCAGGGTTCAGGGGTCAGAGTTGTATGCAGCAAATTTTTTTTTTTGGAATAATACAGGTCCTTGTGTTTGTCAGGGAAGCACTTATTCTACTGAGCCATCTCCCCTGCTCCAGAGCTGTATGTGGGACTGGGGATTGAACTCTGGTTTTTGTGCTTGCCAGGCAGGTGCTTAGACCACAGAGTTATCTCCCAGGCCCTCAGTGCTCCTTTTAAAATAATGTTCATCTCATTAACACAGCACTGCTATATCATCATTTTGATACTGGGGGCCCAAACTGTGATGCTATGGAGTGGTCAAGAGTTGCAGGACCTGGGTGTCTTGTAATATTTCAAATCCCATTTCACAAGAAAAAAGAGTTTTTGAAAGACTGGTTCAAATTAGAAATGGGGATTCAGATTAGATTTTATATTTAGTGCATTTGGTAAACTCTGACTACCTATACAGAGAGTTTGGAAAAAAAATCAAAAGATCCTCAGACACTAAAGAATAAAAGGTTGGATGCAAAGGAAAGATGAAAAACCATTTGCATTTCTGTGGTTGGACTTTATATGCCTTTTTGGTATTCTTCTCTTAGAAAAATGAAGTTGGCGCTTCAAAATGATAATGTCATTTGTCAATGACTTCCTCATTCAGCAACAATGAAAGGATCTTCAAGAGGGGTTTTGCTACTTGGTGTAGTCTTCAGATCAGTCCCACCAACATTACCTGGGAGGGTGTTGGAGCACTCTTGTTGCACCTTACCTCATACCTACTACATCAACAGGGCAAGGCGTCAGTATCTTTTATAAAGTTTGAGAAAGCACTGTACTAAGGAACAGACATCTTTGCTATTTGTAAAATACAAGTAGATCAATAAAATTTTAACATAACATCGATAGTGAGTTACAGGCTGGGGATGTAGCTCAGCAGCCTAAGCGCTTGCTTGGCAGGTGCAAGGTCCTGAGTTCAATCCCTGATGCCACACAAAATACAAAAAAACAAAAACAAGCAAACAAAAAAGATTTGAGCTAAATAGTGGATTATAATTTCATTTACTTCTGAGAAAAAGTAGTCTACTTGATACTCTGGCATTTGATGAGGTTGATTTGGAGAGAAAAATTGGTTTTCTCTGGTATCCTGAGTTAAAAAAAAAAGGGGGGGAGGGAGAAAAATAAGGAAATAGTCTAATACCAAACTTCTCACCATTTTGAGTCCATTGCCATAGATTTAAGTTTTTCTTTCCGGACTTTGTATTTTTTTTCTTGAATTTTATTGGACTATGTGGGATTGCTATTGTGTGCATAATCAGTTTTTCAAGATTATTAGCACTGACAAGGAATCTAGTGTGCTTGTGTACACATAGGCAGACAAGAAAATGCCAGAAATGAATGTAGCTCTTAATCCTCTCCTGGTTTATTGTAGATTAAGCAAGTAGCTTTGCTTAAACAAAGACTGCTGCACCTCTTGGCCTCATAACTGAGTTCTAGGCAGTGAAACAATCCCTACAGGATGAAATACAGCACCCTCAGCTTTCTGTTTGTAAAGATTTGCCTGGGCATGAAAAGATTTGTGTCTGCCCTGTCCACAGGATACCAGATACACTAAATAGATTGTGAGTTGTGTGGGTTGGGAGGCACCGTTTTCCTTGAGCGGGACAGGACAGAGGAAAGCGGAATGAAGATAAGTTGGGTCAGTAACGCTGTGCTTAGGAGGTAATTTTGAAAAATAATTGCATTCATTTGATTTTCACCCTGCTACTGTTTCATTCCTTTCTCTTTTACCAATCTCTTTAGAAAAGCTACTTCCACATACTGTCCCTGTTTCCTTTACTGTCATGCTTTCCTGGTACTTCCTCTGGTTATCTGCGATGCTCTACTTCAAAAAACACAGATCAAGATCGTTAAGACTTTTAATCTTCCTAAATTCAATGCTTATTTTTTCAGCCTGCACAATACTGGATTTTTCAGAAACACTTGGCTCTACTGATCACTTCTTTGCTAAAATACTTATTCGTTTATATTATTTTAAATGTAGGTTCATCAGTCTCCAATGAATAGTGACTTAAAAACTAGTATCTAAGTTTTTTTTTTTTTGTGCAAACAAATTCAAGCTAGCACTATGACTTTAAAATTCCAATTTCCTTCAGTCTTATTGTTTCCTTGATCGTCCCTTGGCTTAACTTCACATCAAAACCCACTCCTTTTCAAATCCACTTTCTGTTGGAGGATAAATTCTTGCTTTTTTAAAGGTACTATTTAATATTAAGTATCCACTCATACTGTGCATGCATTTGATAGCTCAAACCTCTAAATATCTCACTGGAAACTGCCTAGGGCACTCATAACCACCAAAATGTTTGTGTCTTACAACAACAGAATTTTATTTTCTTGTAGTTCTGGAGGCTAGAAGTTCAAAATCAAGGTGTCAGTAGAGCTATTCTTTCAGTAATGGCTTTAGGGAAAATTGTTTCTTTATGTCTTTCAATTTCTGGTTGCTCCAGGCATTCCTCGGCTTGTGATAGGACGCTATTTCCAAATATAATCACCTTCTGAGGTTTCATGTAGACATAAATATGGGCAGTGGATTGGGCCATTATACCCCCATGTCAGAGGAGCTGAGACATGTAGCCTTACGTCGGGGCAGCAGTGGGCTTGGTGGAAACTGAAGGTTCTGCTTTTTCAAGAAAGAAAACTGGATTGATTTGAATAGAATAAGAGGTCTCCTCCGCTGGATCAAATTGGTTTTATTGTTGCTCCAATGTCTGCCCCTGCCTCCTTCTCTATTGGTTTTGTTTCATTCTTTTGTATTTGTCAACATTGTAGACCCTCAAATCTCAGCACTGTAATTATTTGTTCTACCTCAATTTACTTATTAGGAGATCTACTTAGTCACGTGAACATATTTCATTTGAATTTTGGATGGCAGTACATTTGCAAGTCATAATATCCTTCACGGTACTAAGAGCATATAATTAAAAAAAATTCTCATGGGAACTACTGTTCCTAGCCATGCAGGTCTCATCTCAAAAGATGATTGCTTTTGGTATTTTTACATGGTTTATGCACAAGCCAGCAAGTGTACAGCTATGTGTATGAGTAGTGTGAACGTTAACCACACACTTAGATGCAGAAATCTTTTATTTTTTAAGTGAATATCAAGTCTGGCATATTATACATACTGTTTAGCACTGTTTTTACAGTTAAAGTATCTAATATTATTTCACATTATATTCACTTTTCCATTATTGCTTCATGTTCCATCCTAAAAACTTACCATAAATTCAGATTTAAATAAATCTAGATTGTTTTCCACTGAAAGTATATTTAAAACAAATAATACATTAATTTCAAAAGTCAGTTTTCACCTGCATAACAAATACCTTAAGTGCTAGGTTCAGCTACATCAGAGAAGCATGAAACCCACTTATTGTTATTAAGCTAGAGAGCGATGTTGCCTACACATTAAGTAGTGTGTTTGAAGTATTACTTCTACTTATCCTAATCTTTGGCTCTGAACTGCGGAACATTATTCTCATAAAGCCTCAGATTATTCCACTTTAGCGATGCCAGATTATTTATCAGCTTTCCAGAAAGCCTCGGGATTTCCAACTGATAGGTTTGATTACAACTTTTTTCAAAGCAAAACCTTTTGCTCAAATACACACTTGGTTACCACTTTGCTTGTGGTTTGTCAAGGACAGGAAGGAAATGAAGCTAATTGCAGTTATTAGATTTACAACTGTGTGATCTGGAATCAGAAATTTAGAATATATGTAATATTTACGAATGTCAAAGATTTTATTACTGAAGGGGTGAAATGGGGAGGATGGATATAAATACTCTTGATTGAATATGAAAGGCTGAATGGTAGAAAAATTTAGAACAGAAGAAAAATTATTCATACACAAGTGCTTCATTGGACATGACAGTGTTGACATATTTCAGAAGATCTCATACTATGCTGTACAACAGCTATGGTTATTAGAGAACTTCTCCAAATACTTTTTCTTCAGTTCTCAAGCCTTCTGCATTTGTCAGATAAAAATATCACAATCCTTTACTAGCTGTTTACCTTGATGAAAATACACAAAATTATACGCATACTCTGTTATTCTTGTTTCTTCTCTCCTTGTTTCTCTTTGTCTTCTTCCAGTATCCTTGCTTTTATTCATCATTCTCATATCATCTTAGTCTTTTTATTTCTTTGGTTTTTGGATAAAACTGAGAAACAAAAATTTCATGTAGCCTTTGGAACCATACTAGATGGTCATGGAACTGTGTCTGCACATTCCACTTCCTGAACATAACTGCAGTATCTTTAAACAGATCCTAAAACTGTCCAGGCTTTTAGTTTAGGATAAAAATGTACCCTTTTCAAATGAAATATCACCTACCAGATGCTTCAGCACAATTTTGAAACATTTTCACATTGTTTTAAAATGCAGAACTCTACAGGCAGAGAGTTGTCATAGTCTTTAGCTTTTTAATTTAGAGTTTGGAATTCACCCAGTAGACCATAATGGCTATTAAGTGGACCAAGTGAAGGGTGAGTGACTCACAATATGGAATCAAAAGTAATCTCTATGTTCTAATAGCTGGATGCAGTGGGGCATATTAACGGCTAAATTTCTTCCATAAATTGGAATGTCTCACAGTAATAAGTATTTTTTAAATCATTATTGCTATTTTTAATCAGCTTAGTTATTATTCACTAAAAACGTAATGTTATTAATGGTGTGTGAACACATCCATGTCTGCAAATCAGTGTCCACTAAAATTTTGACAGGTAAATTTTTGGTGAACATGTAATATAAACCATTGGATAAAACTAAACTCTGACCTCCATGAAATTATAGACGATCAAATTTAAATGTAGTATCAAAATAAAAGTAATATCCTGACATATACAGTTTTATAAGATTGTTTAAAAAGATATCATAAAAATAGTATTGGAGCAAATACAAGAATGAGTGTGTGCCAGGCTCAGTACTTTTTCTGGATGGACAAGGTGGCCTTTGATAATATTTGTGTCAATTGCTCTGACAGAGGTATTTTTTGGGATCATTTCTAGAAAGAGAAGTTTAAGATTCTTCTCATCATTGGAATACATATTTCATGAAACTTCGTGGAATGTGATATTTATTTCATTTCCAGGCTTAAATTTTGGCTTCTTCAGACTTTCTTGGAGAAAGTAAACATCCTTTGGCAAGGTAGCACACTGAGTATCTAGTAGATTAAAACTGAAGTGTTTGGCTAGTTTCCTCAGGTTAGCAGAGTCTGGCAGGAAACAAATACATTTTTACAAGAATAAGCGACACAGAAAAGGGAAACCAGGTGCTCCTGAAGGCTACTGCGAACACAGAAACACAGAGCAAGAGTCTGCGCATAGCCCAAGGTCCAATGGGATAAATCATCGCTCAATTTCTACTGCATTCTGTATCAGTGCAGTGCCCATTCTCCCATCTTTAGGCGGGTAGTAGCAGTTTATCAGAAATACTTCCCGGGCCATGCTTGTACCATTTTGTGACTATGTCATTTGCATTCTTCACATGTGTGCTATTTCTTCAATGTGTCATCAAAAAGATGAGTTTTTTTTCCTTCTTTCCTTCACCTTCCTCTGCCATGCAGACATTCTAGCTGTTGTGGCTTCAAGGGTAGGGTCTTTCTTTTAAGATCACGAGAGCAAAAGTTAGAAGGATCCTGTGTTCCCGATGGTTGCAGATTCACACCGCTAGTTTGGAATTGCCTAATTTTGAAGGAATGAGACGTAATCTCTTTCCCCTCAGGTAAGCCATAGTTATTTTTGCTTTTCTGACACCAGCATCCCTGCTGAATATTAACCAAAGGTGAAATTTAGTAACTGATAATTCCTTTCACTACTTTTTAGGAGCATTTCACACCTTGCGGTTTGTAAGGCCAACTACATCTTCTATAGAGGCATCAGCAGGGGGCATGCAGGGCAAGTGAAACCCTGATTTTCCACTTCCTCACCCCTTCTTTTCAGCCACTCATTATGCTTGCTTCTCCCGTCAGTTTTCTTGTGTTCTATTAACTCTCATAAACCTTATCGTTGCTTGTTCAGCATCTCCTGAACAACCACAGGATTTCACAGCAACGGGTAATAGGAAATGTTGCAGATTTCAAATAAGACATATAAGTATACTATAATTAGCTGTTGCATTTTTTAAAAAGTTATAGGATTGGGACTCATCTTCAAATCAGGAAGGCTCACGCCCTCATTTTCTATATGAGGATGCGGAGTCTCACACACTCTTTCTTGAGTTCGTGGCAGATTTGAAGAGTCAGACTGAGGCTGTCACGTTTGCAACCAGTGCTCTTCCCCCTGTACTGCAGTTTCATCTCAGAGCTTCCCAGGAAAAGGACATTTCCCCAACTTATCAGATGACACTGGGTTTTGTAATTTCGTTGAGAATAAAGGGTTGTAGTCTGCATTCTTTTTCTTTAGACAACTGTCAGGCTCACATTAATTATCTTTTATAATTATGTATTATTTCTAAGAATATGTCAGGGCACATGCAGGTTGGCAACTGGAATCCTGGATTTCAATTTGATTTTGAGAAATATTGTAATTTTTGATCATCCAAATGGCAGTGATTTTATTTGGCTTTGTGTGACAGTATGGAAGGCACAATCATGTCAGTGTGTATTGGTCAGGGATTGAGCTGTCAAGTTGGAAACTACCCCCCAAACTTCCCTGCCACAGGATCTTCAAACAATGGATAATTGTTCACAGGGAAAGAAACACCCTGGATTAACTGGGAACATAGAATATAGAAAACAGAGAAGCAGCAGCTATTTTTCATATCCTATGGTTGTGATTCTCCTAGTCTCCTTCTCCTGCAGTGAAGTTTTAATAAACTTGAATTGCTATAAAGGGTGAGGTGGTTTGAATCCCAGGAAAGATAAAATCATTGGGCTCCACAAAACCAAAACAGATGGTGTGCTTTAACAAAATTTTTACTTTCTTATTTCATTTGTTCAAAAATACCCTCTGCAAACCTTCTATCTACTTTGTAAAGGGCATTTACACAGTGAGGACGGAACTAAATGAGTTGAGGAAAACAGGTTAGACTGCTCAAGGCATTTTATTCTTATTACAGCAGGAAGATTCTCTAATTAGTTATTTACAGTGTTTCTGACTTGAAGCTGCCTGATTATGTGCCAGAAAACACCTCTCCTTCTTTAGTAAATATGGGCTGAGTTCTATCCTGTTTTGCTATTTTTAATATCATTTTAAACATTTAACTGAATTTTAGAGTTTTAGCACATTTTTAGAGTGGCAACAGATTTTCTTCACAATCTTTAATATAATTTATATGCTACTAACTATCTATAACTGATCTAAAACCAATTATGAGCGTGTCTTCATATACTGGAAGGTGAAGAGTTAGGCTTCATATTCTTGGAAATCTTATACTCCAGTGGAGAAGTTGAGGACTATCAGATAATGAAGATGAGCTTTATAAAATAGCATCTATTTGTAAAGGAAGGTGAAGGAAGGGTGAAAATTTGAAAGTTGAATAAGATGTAATTGGGCAGAGACTCTAAGCAGAGGAAAAATAAGAATAAAAACTTGGAATATGAACAGCTTCGTGGCCTTTGTAGAGTTCATTTTATATTAAGGTATTGGAGTTCTCAATGTTGTGGCAGGAAATAAGTGAGACAGCTTGCCACGAGAAGGATTTTTTTCTTGTAGAAGTTATTTCATGCTTCTGCCATGACCTTTGATAGCTAGGCATTTATCCCGCCCTGAAACACTCTTTTAGCTTCACATATAATGAGAAGATAGAAGTTATGAAATGTGTAGTTCATCTTTGTAACATCAAATCTGAAAATATACCTCAAGTAACAGCTGGTATTTCCTTTTAGGATACTAATACCTCATAGAGAATATCAATGGGTTGTTCTTCCTTTGGGATTTCATTCCTTTTTGTTTTGTCACAAAATCACACCTTGTAGAATTTCCTATTCTGATTATTTGAGTCCACTTCTCTTTCCTAGATTATTCCCATTGGACAATAAATGTATTCTTAAATCTCCCATCTTCAAAACAAAGTAGGGGAGCCAGGAAGATGGCTTAGTGGAATAAGTGCTTCCCTGGCAAGTGCAAGGGTCTGAGTTCAATCCCTGGTACTGCCTCCCCTAACAAAACAAAAGAAACAAACAACAAAAAAACAAGGTAAACCAAATAAGTTAAAATATTCTTTGACTCTACATCCTACTTCAGTCTTTGTGTTATGAGCAGTAACAGTACAGCAAATATTCTATGCATACTTCTAAAATTCTTGCCTTTCTTAGGCCATGAAAATTGTTCTGGCCTCTAACTGGGAGTGAAAATGATTATAAACGCTAAGATCTGGTGGATTTCCTTGACAGTGAGCTTAAAGCCTCATGTTCTAGATGGAAGAATTATATAATGGCAGGTTAGGGGTCATCAATGAGCCCAGCTAACGTGGACAGCCCTTGGGTTCACCTGTAGTCCACATATTTATCCAGGTTAATAGTGTTACCAGTATTCCTCTGCCCATTTTCATAATCAAGCTTCTGTGGAGTTTTTGTAACACTTTCCATCGCCTTTACATGCATATCCCTATATCATTATTCTTTGCTAAGGTTCTGAATGGTTGATAAAATACTAAGGGAGGATAAATTGTTTTGTACTTATTACTAGATAGATTAGAGTATTGTTGCTCGTACTTCCTTGGAACACTTTTTGTCTCTCAGCATTCTGCTCCTCTGGTTCATTCTCTTTTTTTTTCCCTTGATGACCTCTGTCCTTTCCACCTTATCAATAAAAGAGTACTGAAAAATGGATCCAAGATTCCATTAAATTTCCTTTTTTTTTTGACTATTTTCCTTGATTAATTCAGGCACAATTTATAGTGCAGTCTATGAGGCGAGAACTCCTAGATTTATCCAGTTCACACATGCATTCTAAATTCTTCATTCTTATGCCCAAGTATTTGTATTTCAATAGCATTTCCTACATAGATCAAACTTTCTCACAAATAGTTTAGTGTTGCATCCTGTTCCTGTCACACAGACTGTTCCTGTCTTTCTGCATAAATAAACTAGACCATTAATCCAATTTTTAAGATTTAGATCCTCAGAATCGTGTTTCCTAGGGCTCTATCAACCTTTACTTCCACTCCTGCACTGGCTTGTTACTTATTCAGTTCCATTAAAATGAACCTACATCTGACTTGTCTTCCTACTCTCCAAATCTGAGTGTTTTGATTGCTTTTCCTGCCGTCAGGGTCATCTCCCAGTTTATTTTCCATTCAGAAGTTAAAGTCATATTTTAAAATCATTATTTTAAAGGAAATTACATAAAATGCAAACAACCATTATAAGAAAAATCAATTTAAATAAGCCAACATTAAATGATATATTTATAGAAAGATGTATAATAAAGTGGATTGGAAATGTAAAATGCAAATTTAGACTGTAGACCACAATAACTTAATTTAAATACTCACCAGTATAGCACATTAAAAACAGAAGGAGCAAAAAGCTGTCCTTTTTGGGCTGGCCAGATAACTCAGTGGATTAAAGCTCGGGTTTACCCAGATGCAGGAACCTGGGTGATTGAGACTGGGCATGGTGGTGCATGCCTGTAATTCCAGTGGTTGAGAAACTGAACACAGTAGGATAACTATGAGTCTGATCTGTGTAGTGAGACCCAATAGACACTGTACTACATACATAAAAAATGATCTTTTCTTGTTCAAACCATTACTTTTCATGTAATTAACATAAATAAAATGATACGTGTTTCAGTAAACAGCTTTCCACCTATGATGCAACAAATTTTGGCAGTAAGAAAAGTTCATTTGGGCCGGCGGTATAGCTCAGCGGACTAAGCGCTTGCTTAGGTAAGCGCAGGGATCAGTGTTCGATCCTTGGTTCCCCAAGCCGCGCCGGCCCCGCCTTCGGGTGCGCTGAGCCGGCGATGCAATCCGGGCGTGGTGGCACGCGCCTGTAATCCCAGCACATGGGAGGCAAAAAGCAGGAAGATCACTATGAATGTGGGCTGCATGCATAGTGAGACCCTGCACCAAAAAAAAAAAAAAAAAAAAAAAAAAAAAAGAAAAGTTCATTTGATTTGTTGGTGGCATAAAATTTATTTTTGTATCTTCCCAGTATTCTTCAATATGACTGGTGAATGATATAAGTTATTCATTGAGTTGCCTTACAATTGAATACAAATTGCTACAGAAATACTTTAGTAGTTGTCTTTAGTATTCATCCAATTAATTTTGGTAGAGTTTAACTTTTTGGCCTTATATCTACGTAGCAATTCTCAACATTATGGATGGAGTTCACAGTTCTTTAAATATTTCCCAGAAAACTGAGCATATTCAGAGATACATATTTTATCACATTGTTGTAATTTTTAAAAAGATTGCTAAAAAATTATTCAAAACTATGGGTCATGAATAGTTGACTTTTTGTGCTGAGTAAGTTTTAAGTAAGAAGGCATATTTGCATGAACATGTTTATTTGTGTTACCTTGGGCTAGTCTAATGAACACATATCATGTTGTTTCCTGGAATGACATTTGTGTAATCATAAGATTTCATTATTTTAATTTCCTAAAACATATTCTCTATACCAAGTGTCTGTGGCACATTCTTAAAATTCCAGTACTTGGGAAGCTGAGACAAGAGGATTTCTCTGTGAGTTTGAGACCAGCCTGAGCTACAAAGGGAGTTCAAGGTCATCCTGAATTGTACCATGAAACCCTGTCTAAAAAAGATGAAAGAAAGAATGGGGCCGGGGAATTGGCTCCGTAGCATAAATGCTTCTCTGGCAAGCTCAAGGGCCTGAGTTCAATCTCTGGTTCCACCAAAAAAAAAAAAAAAAAAAAAAAAAAAGAAAGAAAGAAAGAAAGAATTAAATATTCTCTAGACTATAAAAAATTTGAAACGTCTGCACAAGCAGAAAGCAATATCGTACAAATCCAGAAGTATTTTCAAAAGAAGACATTAGAAATAGTGGTGTATTTTCTCTCATCTTCTACCCCAGATACAAATACTGCTTTGTCAGTAATTGTTGCAGTTTCTAAAAACTGATTAAAGCATAAAATATAAAACCTAAATTTATAAACTTTTTCAAATATCAGGGCTACAACTGACGTCATTATGTTTCCTTTCCCTTAATACCTGGTTTTGGTCTTAGAAATTCAGATGTGCCAGCCCTTCTTGTGAATATCTCGGGATTATTGAAGTTGTGAGCAGCTTAAAAACAGCATAATATATTTCAGGTTTTCTGAAACTTTGCAAAAGCTTGATGATTTTCTGCATTATCCTTTCCAGAACCCCAAATTCTCTAGTAGCGTTGAAAATGCAGTTATGAAGTGATGGAGAAAATATAAATTAGATTCATCTACCGTGACCACGAGACAGCTGGTTGTCAGTGATTAGAAGCATTGAATTTGTTGTCACAATATTTAGATATATTGCAGTTTTGTCACTTCTGATCAGCAAAAGCAGGTTTTCTGTACAACTTGAGATTTGATGTGTTTAGAAATTTTGTGAAATAGGATCAATATCTAATCCATAGAGGCATTGGGAGGATAAAATATATATAGGTTTGAAAAGAAAACTTGCTTTATATCTTTTATTAATTGGTTCTCAAAACTCACTCACTGAGTCTAGATCAGAGCTCACATAATATACTAATAACCACTGAAGGTTTCATTTTGGAGTCAGAAAAGTCCTCACAATTTTTTTTTTTTTTTTTTTTTGGCGGAACCAGGGATTGAACTCAGGCCCTTATGCTTGCCAGGCAAGTGCTTATTCTACTGAGCCATCTCCCCAGCCCCTAAGCCATCTCCACAGCCCAAAGTCCTCAAAATAGTTTTAACCAATCCATTTTATTTTAAGAGGTTTATTATAAAGATAAGTCAAATATAATCAGTAATACTGAAAAGAACCTAACTGGCATTTATAGCCTTAGTCAGAGTTCTTTATTAAACATGTACTTATTTTCTGCTCTATGATAGCTAACAATTAGATTATATAGTAAAAGAGATTAACTTGAAAAAGTGAATAATGAATATAGAATGATGAATGAGAAATTTGGGTGGTTATTTTTTATTTGTATTTTTGTTGTTGTTGTTGTTTAACAAACATGGCTTTTGCAATCTAAAATTGGGCTGGAGAGATAGCTTGGCTGTCTAAGCGCCTGCCTGGCAAGCACAAGGACCCAGGTCCCGGATTTGATCCCCAGTGCAGCTTCAGCCACTGAAACCAGGCATGGCGGTGCATGCCTATTATCCCAGTGCTGAGGAGGTTGAGACAAGAGGATCACTAAGAGTCTGGGCTTGGTGGCGAGACCAAACAAACAAACAAACAAACAAGCAAGTAATTAAAAATCTCAAATAATAAACAAGTTTTCTTCATCTGGGCAATGTGTCTCAGAGGACTGTATAGGGGTAAAATTATTCTGTGGCTCTTGCAGTTTTGTTAGAGAGTTTAAGGTGTTGTGTATGAAAGCCTGGCTAGAATGTTAATTGGATACTGTGTATATAAGAAATTACATATCGTAACTTCAGCCATGTTTTAGAGCATTGTTCAATGTTTTTGCCAAAACCTTCTTGTAGAATCCACTTACTTTTTTTAGGGATTCAAACCCTGTTGGGCAACTTGCTTGTGATTACACAGCTCATGGAAGGGCAGACTTCCCATAAACAGTGTGATGGGTTACTTGCTGGTGGGCTGTACTATAAGAAATGTGACACAGGCCACTGTGTGTAGCCAGACATGACACTGCACAGAATCTACCTCTGTTCAGAGAGGTAGAATATTTAGCCACTATATAGATAGAGCATATGGGAATTCAGATCCAATAGAATTCTTGGGTTCAGCAGCAATGAATCTTGCAAGTAATTTCTTTGCTTGGAGCAGTAATCCCTGTAATATTATGCAATGGTTGCCTCAATTGAATTAGAAGAAAATGGTGAATGCACTTGATGCAGTGAGTTCAACAGGAGCATTCAATAAATGTGTGTGAAATTTGGAAATATATTGTGAGTTCATTTAATGTATGTTGCCAGTCTAGATAATTTAGACTTAAAAACCTGCCTCGAATTGTGTTTTTCCTAAATTCTCTACACAGTTCTTTTCACTCTGAATTTCTTGATGCTAAGGTGCTTAACAATAATGAGTTATAATAATTAACTTTGGAAGACCACTCTTCTGTAACAAAACGTGAATTGCAACCTTCGGGTAACTGGCACCGATTTCTTTAGATAATCCCATATTTGAGTTCATGAAACTTTATCTTGTTTCTTGCACTGCAGTTACTTATTCCACTTCCAATGAAGCTGGAAATTTATTTTTGTTTAGCTTTGCTTTGTTTTTCTTCTTTTCTAGAACTTACCCACACATAGGCAGACCTGGCTGCCTGTCTCATTTTAGGGCCAAAATGACCTCCAAAAGGGGAATGCTTTTAATTGGATTTATTTATATTCTCCTTCATTTCAGTCGGGGCACTGACCCAAGCCAGGAGCACCTCTGCCCAGTGGCCTGCCCCAGTTGATACAGTACTTGACCTGTTACACTCCATTTCCTGAGCTGCAGCCTTGATAGAGTCTATTTCCATAACCCTGAGCACCCCGACATGACTGGGATGGCAGGCTTTTCCTTTAATGACTGCTTTCTGTCACACTAGCTTTCAATACAGCTACTATAAAGTTGTACTACTAGGCGATGGTGGTTTACTTCCTACCAAAAGTGTGTTGAGTTCACTCTGACATCTTACCAGCAGGTCTGTGCAGTGGTGACTCTAGCTATACATTTTTGTTTCTTCCTTAGTGATTAGCTATTACCCTTATTTTTGTTGTAATTCACAATAACATTTAGTTAATACAATGATTCACAGAAAGAAACTGCAATCCTGAGAAAGACTCAGTTTATGTAATGGTCCTGTGATTCTATGTTTGGCACAGATTTAAAAGCAAATTTTGACATTCTTATAAAGATTATGAAAGGACTGCATACCTTAGAAATATATTCATTGCTTATTGACATATTTTTAAAGAAAAAACCCATAACATAGGTTAAAGAATAAACCTTTATTTTAAATAGACATGCATATTAAAAATGTACATAAAATATAAGTGAAAAGATATTCCTATGGTTTGCAATTAAAAAGCATGCTCTCTTTTATCTATTTCATAATAGCTTGGACATTTACAAGGAATTATTCTTTTAATAACTTTTAAAAATTAGAGTAAAATTAGTTTTAAACCACAAAAATTAACAAAGGGAACAGGAGAAGGCTTCTGTAGGTCTATTTTGTCCTAAGAAATGAATTCTCTCTTTTAAGTGACACTTGTAGAGAAGAATAAAGGATGTATTGATGCTCCTTATGAGCATTTATTAACAGATTTCACTTAAAAGCTCATTCTATTTTGGTCCTATTATTCTATCATATAAAATAACCATTTTGAGCACTTCAATTTAAAATAAGTAATATTATTTAGTTGGACCCATTGAAATTTAGATTTTTAAAATTTGTTCTAGCATTGAATAATTGATCTAAAGACAGAAAAGCAGTGGTGAAATATCTGAGTTAATAGCTACATATACAACATGTAAGGTAAATAAACTTCTCTTCTTTGGATGGTTCAGGATTATCTCTAATACAGCACATAGTATTACTGCATTATGTCCTGCCAAAAATACTTCAGACATGATCACTTTTTCTTATGGGTAGGTGTAAGTGGAGATTTTCTGCAAATTTAGATCTATAAAAAATGTTTGTGCTGGACACTTCTTAAAATGGCAACACAGATTTCATCCAAACTATGGCGGTAAGGAAGAACTGTGCTCTACTCCAAATATAGCAAAGACAGCTGGGGATTTATGGCCAATAAGCAGAATGAGAAGGTCAAAGGATGATCGAATGTTTCAAAGAGAAAGTTGATTCGGAATCAAAGCGTAGGGAGGTGTTTGCCAAAATGGTTTAACAGGATTCTTGCTTAGGCCGGGGATGCTGGGCAGATCAAGGCTGAAAGTTCTTTTGAAGAGGGCTCAGGGGCCCCCCAAAAAATGTCTCTGTAATAGTATTTATATAACAGGTTTTAACATTAATCTACTATAAACGGCCTATGAACAACTTTCCTTGGTAAAAGGCACAGCAGTGGATGAAAGGGATCCACTGTTTCTCAGCTATGACTGCACAGGGTCTCACACCACTTTGCATGCTTTTGCTTCTCTTCTGCTGATTATGGGAAACGAGCTGCATCAGGACTTGTTCTAAGACCTCGGGCAAGATAGTTGCTCTAAGGTACATGGAGTTTCTTTTGTTAATAAGTAGGTAAAATCAAAATAAATAATATTATTAGGAGGATTACATGTATTTAACCATGTTAATTGCCTGTTGCTTCAGTGAATGATCACCAGAGTGAGATCCTTTTAAACACATATGTGGTTTTGGTTTTACCTTGTACATGTTCAGTCGAAGTTTGTTCTTGATTCTGTAATGTTTTTCTTCCTAAGGTTTCTTCCCTCTTTCTTGGGGTCTATTTGACCTTTGTTAAACTTCTTCCTAAAAACAATTCTAAACTTTGAACAATCTGCAGTTTTCTCTTCATTCCTGGAGCAGCTCTTATGTCTTTCCTACTTGGAAGCACTTAACAAGTTTTTACAGTCACTAAACTCTTATTATCTTTGGCAAAGGCTGTGGGAGAAACAAGGCTACTGTTTAATGGTCGGGCTGCTGAGTCCTCCTCACACACACATCTGAGGATTTCGTACATGCAGACATAAAAATTTAGTCATAATATCCCTACATCAAACCCTCTGATATATCTTATTTGCCACGCTAAACTTAAGCTTAAACTCTTTTTTTTATAACCTATAATGCCCTTCGTGATATGAAAGCTCCATTTTCCACATTAAATCCTTCATACTAAACTATTAAATACCTGAAAGACTGAGCTTTTAACAAGTCATGCAATTACCCATGACTTTTGGCCTTGGAGCCTCTGCATATGTAGTGTGCTCTTGGGCTGGGTGGATCTTCTCCCCTTCTTCTATAAAGCCTTATCTCTTTTTTTGTTTCTTGTATGTGTACATATGTACTTATGAATGCATTTTTGTAGTGCTGAAGAGCAAATCAAAATCTTTGCACCTCTTTGCAAGTGCTGGACATTTTAGCTTTTAAGGGTCTTACTAACTTGCCTGGGCTGAAACTAAATTTTCAATCCTTTTGTCTCAGCCTCCTGAGTTGGCATCACACTGTCTTAATTGAAATATTGCCTCCTCAGAGAGAATGACCCACTAGTGGCCTCAGAGACTGACCATCCACCAGCATCCTATCAGCCCATACTTTGTTTCTTAAAACCTAGAATTTTAAATAACTTAATAGTGATTTGCAGATCACTAGAACATAATTTCTATGTTTCAGATTATAGCTTTGCAAATGATTATTGAAGAATTTTGTCATTTTTCCATCTTACTAGTTTCATAACACGTTATTTTACTTTCATTGTGTCAATGAACTTCATAAACCTTAATGTTGGTGAGAAAGCTATCATTAAATTAATTTTTAAAAGCCATGGAAATTGTTTTCATTGGCTCAACAAATTCCCTGCCCCGTGGTGAACCCATGAAAAAATCTATGCTGTAACCAAGAAGCAAAGCAAACTGCTTAGAAAATTACAATCAACCTGTCTATTTTAATCTCCCAGTTTGAGATAAAAAGGGGTAATGTGTTAAATCAAAGTAAACATTTTGTTTACTTTGCTTTCAGCTTTGATAATTGAAAGTATTATTCAGAGGCAAGGAGTTGTACTGATAGACAATTTCCTTCTCTTTTTTTTTCTGTGTACATGTGTGTGTATGAATCTCACATATACGTTTCCTTTTCTTTTCCCATACCTTTTGTATCTCTTAAATATTTTAAAGACAAATCTAAGCAAACTAAACACATTGAAAGATATTTTGCTCTTCAAGGACTTTTATTTTGTTGACTTATATCGGTACTTATTTAGTTCTCAGTTTATATTTATCTCTCAACTAAATGCTCATATTTAAAAGCAACACCTCATTTTTATGATGTCATATAATTAGTTTTATAAGACAATAATTTCGTAAGTATTTTCTAAGTACCTATTATAGGCAAAATATTTTGGTGGTGATAGGTTGATAATTGAAAGATTCAAATTCTGAGGCCTGAAGAGATAGCTCAGTGGCATAAGTGCCTGCCTTGCAAACTCAAGGTCCTGAGTTCAATCCCTGGTACAATCCCCCAAGTAGATTTAAATTCAGGATAAATTAAAACAAGTATTCTTCTCACTTCCAACTAGTAATCATCACTGAAACCCCATTTTTAATTTATATGGACTCTGTCAGGTGCTTTAGAAATAACTCATTTTGTGCCTATTTCCAGTCCCATGGTATTTCAGGGAGACAGAAAAAAGCAAACACTTGTTAGCCCTATAAGGTTGTGCGTGTCAGTATTACTATTCCTGCCTTCTCTGTTTTTTGTTGTGTGACAGAAATCATTGCTATTTTTAGTTCATTGTTGGGGGTACAGGTACCACTTTTAACAATGAGTGCATGTGTCAAACCCGGATAGAAGGAAGAGCAGAATCGATGCAAAGACCCAGCTTCTGGGATTAAAGTGGACGTATGAGTAAACCAGGAATTCAGTGCCAATCGAAGGAGTTTACCAGAAGAACTGCGAAGTGAATGTTCTCTTTTCACCATTTGGTGACACTGGAAGAATATAAGTTGGAACATCTGCCAAGAATGAAGCCAGTACCGAATCAATAACAGACCTTTGACTCCACTAGAAAAGCCTTGTCTCAATCAGGTGTGAAAAACGTTTTCTTATAATTTTTAAGTTATTTGTCCCAGTAGATTATATTTTAATTTATATAAAACACATAATGAAACTCCCTAAAATACATAATGACTGTTGAATTTGTACTGAGTCATTGTCTCTAGAATGTGAATTGTGAAACTGCTTAAAGAAGCTACCACTATTTCCTATTTTGATTATTTGGTGGAAGTGAATGGGTCAGCCTACAAGAAAAGATGGGGGTTGACAAGATAACACTGGTCAGTCCTGACTCAGATGGCCTTGAGAACATGATAATTGCAGGTCCCTTCTTTGGCAGAGGTATGACTTAGAGAGAGGGTCAGTATGTCCAGCATTAGCAGGCAGACTCAAATGTAACGTAACAGTTCCTTTGCTTTTAATTGCTAATAAAGAGACATCTTAACAGATGCATAATAATGTCCAGTGGGCTAGTTACATTGAAGAGGAACCAGGCTTGCTCTGTATGCCTCAAACAGGACAACAGGGACCAGTGAGCGTGAAGCTCAGAGAAGAGACTTCAGTTTAAACTGAAGCATTTATAAAAGAGATTTTCTGAAGAGAAAATAGACTTCTGAGAAGGGAGTATCTTGTGGCTAGAGCCCTTCATTTCTAAGCCATCAGAAGGGAACATAGGCTCAGGGAGGATCTTTTTGTAGCCCTGTCCGATCGAGAGGTGTGAAGTATCGCTAATATGGTACCCCAGCTTGACTTGGTGGCCTATCTGCCAATATCTTTGCAACCGTCCATTTTTCCAGGATAAAGATGTTTCATTAATTACATTTTGCTTCTCTATGTGTACGGAAAGATGCTAAAATAGAGGGAGATGATTCTCACAGAAATAATCCCATTGTAGAACTCATGTTTTTCATATTGAAGTCATTAGTAAAAACAAACAAAAAATCCTTAAAAGTCTTGAACTGGAGCCAAACACGGGATATTTGGTGATCTTCTGATTGTATGGGTCAATAGAAACTGCCAAACTATAAGATTTAAGTAATTAAGTGATGTGGATTTTTAGATCAATAAACTAATTATGCAATTAACAAATTCTCATACTTCACCATGGATCACTGTTTTTCAATTGCTGTGCAGCTTTTAGTGAGTGAAACTTCATTGCATAATTAAAATTCTATATTTCATTATTAAAAGTAATAAGGAGATGCTCCTTTAAGTGTCTAATATAATAAGTGTGGGATTTTTGACTTAAACTTAAATGCATGTTTATATTTGGTGAAAAGAACACAGAGAGCAGCATTCCATTGAGGTTCAGGGAGCAGTCTGGGTATGACTGCCTTGGGCACAAGTTGCGAAAGTCCTCTTAGATGAGTGACCTGGGACATATTGTTAATCTCACTCAGTCCGGATCTCTTCATCAGTAAAATGGAGATAGTATAAAATTTATGGGTATGTCAGTTGATAACATTAATTCATTTTGCTACTTTACACATTTTGGGTTGCATTGACTTGTCTCTTTAAGTTCTACATTTAAAGGTTAGCCTACATATTTTCTGACACCTCATACTATTTTTTGGGCCTGTTATTATAATACTCATTAGACTGTCAACTGTTCTTAGACTGTACTTAAATTATAATTTTACTATTTTTCTCATGCTATGATGATTTTAATCTATCTCTGCTTTCTGTGTTAATCTTTTCTATAGCACTGTTTTCTCATACCGTTCCTGGAACATATGTGGAGGAATATGGTCAATAAGCATTTGCAAAAAATAAAAGAGTCAATGAAAATTTGATGAGATAATGTACACCAATCACTTAAGAGAGGTTCAGCCTCCTGAGATATTAAAGCTTTTCTCCTTGCTTTACTCACTAGAATTTTGTCATAAAGACATTTGGAATATAAATAGTAACAGAGATAGATATAGAAAATAGAAACCCACCTCCACAGATATCTATGAAAAATATTTACCGAATTAACCAAATACAGAGCTACTTACGCTATTCTGTTACTGTGCTCCCTCTTGCCATGAGACTGTGATCTCTTTGGAAAGAAGTGGCTATACTTCCAGTGTATCTTACAGTAGTATCTTACAGTGCTTGTTTGGGATTTATTTTCCTAAGTGTAAAAAAATCCAAGAAATATTTCGTGCAGGAAGGTGATAATATCAGGCTTGGTAACTAAGATCAGTCTGTCTGATGGAGAGGCATGATTAACCTAGGCCTAAGGTGTGTGTGGCCAGAGTGATTCGCTATTTTCCACAGAAAAATATTAACATGGAGTAACTGGAAGTAGAGATCTAAACAGACCCACAGATACAAGGGATACTGTAGAGGTGGGAGAACATTGAGTGATAGTGGATAAAAGAGAGTTTAATTCACCATTATTACAAACGATGCTGGCACTTACATTTCATTAGATTACTGGGGGTATGTATTCTTTTAAAAAATCATTTGTTATTTATTTATTCAGTGCAGGGTCTGACCACAGTATGGACTCACAAGTCTCAGCTTCCTCAGTGCTGGGCTTACAGGCTTGCGCCACCACGCCCAGTTTTGGTGGCCAGCATGGCCCACCCAGGGTTCCTGGGCCAACATGGTGTGAGGTACTGGAGATGGAATCCAGGTTCTTGCCTGTGCCAGACAGGTGTTTAGACTGCTGAGCTATCGCCCCAGTCCCTGGGAATATACATTCTCACGTGCTATATGAAAGGGTGATTATCAAGGCAAACATAGGAACAGACTTCTCTGTAGAGATACCACAAATGAAAGTTAAATCAGCAGCTGGTATTTAAGTGAAGTTATTTTATTTTTCATTTTTACTTTATTTTATTTTTTTCCATTTATTTTTATTTTATTAAAATACAAATGTCAATCAGACAGTTTCAAAACACCTTAACCATACAGAGTCGATGAATTAATACATTGCAAACTGTTTTCATAACGTTTTGGTATTGTACAAGGTGCATACATGATATTATATTTACAGGTTTTTTATAGCTGAATTATATCAAAAATTCAA
>PVKA01000284.1:175230-226182 GCA_004027165.1 Ctenomys sociabilis | reverse complement strand
CTGATGCAGGTCTTTACACCACTCCCGCTGCGCTTCTCTGCCTCACCCCCACCTTCCCCACCACAGAACTCCAGGGCCCTGGCTCTGCACACCTGGTCTACCTTCACCAGGAAGCCACAGTCACTTCCACTGTGGAAGCAGAGTACATGTGCTCGTCCCTAGACATCCCAACCTAACAGGCAGGGTCCTACAACTCCCATCTCTGCCTCCTAGGACAGAGTCCACTTGCGCAGACATGGGTCTGTGTTTTGGGCCACGGAGTCCAGGAGGCTGGGGGTCTACCAGAGAAGGCAGAATGGAAACCTGCTCCAAGGTCCACACACATGCAAATTACACACTGTTCCCGTTTCGCCAAGAGGCCCCAACAACTAATGTTAGGGCAGGAAGAGAGTTTGTGCTGCCAGGCAACTGTTCTCCACACCCACAGAGAACTGTAGAGAGGAAATGAGTTGCGTCTGAGACAGAGGGAAAATTTAACTGTCCAGATTAGTGGTCATACTCAAATACCTCCAAGGGCTATTCAAAAAGTCTGCCTGAAGCAAGCCTGACTACTACATTCAAGTACAAAAATCACTTGCTTGTAAATTAGACCTGGACAAGTATTTTGTGGCACACTCCCAGAAACATGGTATTTTTCTTGAAATATGAACCCTGAAAATATCACTAATTTTCCACTACTACTACAAACCCTGATAAAGTAATTCTTTTTTCAGTTTTCTTCTAATATTACAAAAAAAAGTAAATAGAAATAACAACTGACACTTCCACTGCAGAGACTCCAAAGAGTAGAGGACACTAGAGCGAGCTGTTTGATTTTTGGGCTATCACTACTGTCCAGCATAGGAAATCAAATTTGGTAATTTGAGGAAGGCCACACAACTAGTACATTTCAAAAATTCAAATCAAGTCTGCCCAATACTAAAAAATCAAAAGCATTAATGTACACATAGAAAATAGCTGTATTTGCTATGAGTGTTAATTGATTAAAAATTTCATTTACTTTTTTAATTAATTTTATTGAGAAAAAACTGCAATCAGACAGCTTCAAAACAGGTTGGTAGGAGAGTTACAACAATTAATACATTCTTGTCTTCATAGTAATTCTTAGCACAAGATGCAGACATGAAATCCTGTCTAAACACTATTAGTACAAATCTTATTAAGAGAAAGTAGCTATATATCTATCTTATTTTGTATATAGAGATACAAAATGGTCCTTCATTTATATCTCCTTTTTTTGTTTAGTTTTGTCAGAGATGGGTATTCCATTGCCATCCAAATATTGTAGGTGCATGAATTCAGCAAAATATTCCAACACAGTCCAGTAGTCCACAATAATAATGGGGTTATCCACAGGACTGGCAATGCCCAAATAAAAATTTCATTTACTATAAGCAAATTTTTTCTACTTGATCAAGAATGGATTGTTGTTTTAATGCAAACAAAACAAATGGAATACAAAAATATATTCTCCAGCTGTGCCACTCTTCTATGAACAATACCCAACTATATTATTTTTCAATCATGTTGATAGACAAACTATATTAAAATCTGAATATATATTGAATAGAATAGCAGAAATTTATAAAATACATATATTATACTTAATAACTCTGAGAAAAATGCTTTTATCCATCCATTGGGAAAATACCAGCACTGCAATGAGAGAACCCTAGGGCAGTCTCACCTTACTTTCATGATTCCTTAAGGTCCTCGTCTGCTGAACTTTTCTCATTTTACAACTCCAGGGGCATACTACAGATGCTCACACAGGGGTCCCTCTTGGTTTGGAGTGTGAGCATATGCTCAGTAGGTATCTGACATTCCAAGGACGGGAATCAGAGCTCCCTGGACTGCATCTTCTCCATCTGAGGGCCCAGAGGGTTGGCCCAATAGCTGTCCACAGAGTGGATCACACAGGAGAGTAAAGTGCATTTGTAACAGAGACAGCATCAGAGACTGGGGGCCTCCAGGACCCTCATCTGTCAGCACTAAGGAATCCACTTTGGCTTTTCTCACCCAGCTCCTCATACAAAAAGCAGTTCAGAGCTACATAGGAATGTGTGGACTCAGCAAAGAGTGACCCTGACTTTTACAGTCTTTGAGATATCTGAGTGACTCGAACCTACCAGTACAGGAAGTGTGGGTGGGGGACGGTCGGCTTGAGCCTTCAGTCATGCATTCATCCACATGAGCTGGCTGAACAGGCGTCTTGGTCACTCATCCAAACAGCCCTGGCAAAGGAAAACAAGAACACAGTTTGTAAGAAACAATTTATCAAATTGGAATGTTGTAATGCTGAAAAATTGAACTTTATCTGCTATCTCTTAGAACTGACACACACACAAAGCAGGTGTTAGAGCGGTATAGACATCTATAAGATCTTGTCTCAAAATAAATAGCTCAATGTGAAGACTTTGGGTTCAATGCATAAGGGGTGTCAAGGGTAATTACTAGATCTCCTATTACAGACAGCCATAGCTTCTTTATATGTTTGATATGTTCCCTAGGTATGTGTTAAAATTCCTAAACCCATTAACTAACACATTGAAAATTACTTCCCCTTTTAACTCAAAATATAAAACATTGCCTTCAGAGAAAGAGCCTAGACTTTTATTCTCAGCACTCAGTACTGTGGCTTGAACCCAGGGCCTTCTGCATGCTAGCCAAGATTCTAGCACTAAATTACACCTCACCCAACTCTTTTATTTTTGAGACAGTTGTGGATAAATTGCCCGTGCTAGCCTCAAACTTAGGCTCTTCCTGCCTTGGTTTCAGAACTGGGATTACTGCCAGGCATCGTGCCTGACTGATCCTCCTCTTCGTAAGGCAGGGTGTCGTCTCTGAAGTAGACACAAGACACAGGCAAGGCAACCCTTGTCCAAAATGCCTGGCATCAGAAGTGCTTCAGATTTCTGAGGTTTTCAGATTATGGAATATTCACAGAGACTTTTTCCAATTACTGCATCTAACTGGAAAATCCAAAACTCCAACTTTTTGAGTGCCAACATGACCCACAAAATTTTAGATTTCTGAGCATCTCACATTTCTGACCAGGGTGCTCATTCTTATCACAAAATGGCAGCAATGAAGTGCCGGGGAGTGAGTCTTTCTCAAAGCAGACTTTGGAACCAACAGACAAAGGTGGGCATTTGAACCCCAGCTTCCACACAGCCACCTGGCTGAGCTCAATCTGATGACTTAAACTGAACTGCCAGCTTCACTTACAAATTGCAGAAAAGCTATTATCCACCTTAGAGCATTATTCTAAATGGTCAATGAGATGATGCTTTGAACAGTGCTTAAAGGGATTAAAACATAGGAAATACTTAAAGAAACAATGACACATTGTTTGACCTTCACTGTCAATATTGGGAAGCACTGATTGAGGATCACAGTGATTCCTGTTATAGAAAAACTTATATATCTAGGATTAGCAGACATAAAAAAATTTTCATTTATAGGGTCATAGACGATCAGAAGTGGTACAGAACATTTAAAACCAATTCAATCCCCTCCTTCTAGGGGTGAGCATGTGAAGTTGCAAGAGGCAGCCTGATGCTTCCAAGATGACATAAATAATTCAGAGAAACACTATAAAACTCTGACCTATTTAGTCAAGAATTTAGCCTGCCTTATGGAGTACACTTCATATTGACATAAAATTTAATTCACTTTGTCATTATCCTAGTGGGGACAAACACACTTTAAATAAAAACAGAAAAATGAACCAAGCTTGAATTCTATCACACTGACCATTTTTTTATTTTTATTGTTATTTTTTAACATGGAACATGTATTTTCCATCAAGTATTGAGATACTAAACTCTAAGTCTGTACAGAATATGAAGAAGAAAAAAAACTTTAAAAATAGGAAAGAACACATATATATTTAGATATTTAGAAATCCATCCATATACAGCATAGTAGCATTGTAGCATGACTGTCTTGTGACATTTTTTTGCCTTGTTTTTCATTTACTACCCTTTAAAAAAGGGCAGTATAGTAATAGCTGGTATGTCAAGACAAGAAGTACATATTTAGAAGACCAGAATGGCAGGTATTTAGAGTGTGACCCTTCTATTACACTTTGTTAAGTTCAGTGCAGTTGCTTGGTTCACGGGTATCAGCATATATATTTAGTCAGGGTGAAAATCCTACCACCTAACTGCTAGTTTCAAAAATCTCTTGATGTTTCTCAGGATCATTGTCTTACCCATATAATGTATATAAGTGAATGGTCTTGCCTCTGTCATGTTTCTCAGCATTTCTCCTTGCCCTCTCCTCACTGTCCAATCCTCAAGTTCTCGCTTTCCTTTTAATTGTGTTATACATTTCTATTTGCAATTCTTCTTTTGACTGACCATTTTTTAAAACTAAGAACTCTCCTTCTACAGATGCCCTGATAGTATTTACTAATCAAGAAAAAAAACTATAAAATAGATAATCATCTATGTCTCAAGCACGATCATGTGACAACTTTCCACGCATTCGCCTTCCTGTTCCATGAAGGTGATGGCTCTGTGTTTTCCACCCTTTTGCACACACTGTTCTCTTTGGGGGAGGCTTCCCTGAAGAACTCCCACTATCCTTCATGGCCCGGCACAAATGCCACCTCTCCTAGCAGTCCCCACTGCCCTCACTCCCCAAGACTCACAAGGACGTCCTTCACTTCCTCCCCCTCTCCACTCTCACCAACTGCCTTGTGATCATTTCTTTTTCACTTTAATTTCCTTTGCTTTGAAAATGAAAGATTTATTTTTATCTTTTTTCCTAGTGTCTACCACAATTCCTTACACCTGGGTGCTTAATAAAAGTAGCATAATAAATGGAGTGGTGGAAGCAATGAATCATCAAATTGTTAATATGACATGACTTCATTTTAGACTGGCCTGCTTCACCATCACACTGTCATTAAGATAAAAATAAAGTCACAGCTAGACTTTGGTTTACACCTACATGTCCCCCTAGGACCTTCCCTTGTGCACTCTTAGGCAGGGCTTTAGTAAAGTGATGAAATTATGGGGCTTACAGCTGCCTTGCCCTCAGGAGGCAGAGTCCGTAGGAAGAGGCGGGGCTCTGGGGGTGTGGCTAGCTTTACCTCCATCTCTGGCTCCTCCTTTCACTCTCTGCTTCCTGTTAAGCATTCCATCTGCGAGCAGCTCTCCTCTGCCCTGCACCTGTGCCAGACCCTCCTACGTTAGAGTCAGCTGACACTGGATTGAAACCTTTACAAAACACAAGCCAATGTAAACCTCTCCTCCTTTAAGCTGTGGGTGTCCGGCAGTGCATCTTGTGAGGAGAAAGTGCTGAATCAGCTATTAATCACCTGGATTGGAATTATTTCAGGCTGGATTACAGAACATTTAAACTGAAAGTGCACTCACCTCATCTCTGCACATTTTGTAGATGAAGACTGTGCAACACTCCCACCCCAAAATTAATTCCATTTGTCACAGGAGAATGGAAAGAACCAAAAGCAAAATTCAGATCTCCAAAGCGTTACCAGTTTGACAAACCAATGGCAACCAAGAGAACGCTGGGAATCCCTGTGGCCCCTTTCAGGCTTTTTCACCTTCCTTATGAATAAACCTTCACCTTGGGGGACCACTACTCATGGTCTTCAGCAAGTGGATAGTCCATCAACATGTGGGCAAGTGGGATTTGCTGCCAATTAAGCTCTCTTGTAAAGAAAATTAGCAATGAGACCAGTATGACAACATCTCATGACCACAGAGGATTTTCATAGCCTCTTGAATATTTAAGTCTGAAACATCTGCAATAAAACTCCAGCAGTCTATGTTTCCACTCATACAAAGAGCATGTTTGTACATATTATAGCACACAGGCACTGTGCCTTCATAAAGTAATCAACACGTATTACTCTCACCCTTCCCAGTATGACAACAAGCCATCCTGGAGACCCAGAACAGCCTACTTGTAGCCATGGCATCATGTTAACTTCACATGAATAAATGTATTCCCTCCCTTGGGGTTTTAATTTTTATAGATGAAAAGTAGATTCTTAGCATTCAAGATTCTGTCTTCAGGCCTTCCTCAAAGCTGAATATGGGCTGTACTCAAAGTGCCCCTGGAATCCCCTCAAGTACAGAATGTAATCTATACTCTTGATGTCAAAGAATATTAAAATTCAATTTTTTAAAAGAGGGGACAGAAGCCCACTTTCATATCCTGGACTAAGCTCAGAGTTCATAAACCTTTAACTCCTGGGCAACTGGGCAGGCAAGCCTGACACACTCCATAAGCTCTCAACAGTGGTCAACAGCAGACTGCTGGAAATGTGTGCCTGGAAAACGTACTCTCCACCTCCACCCAACCCCTAAAGATGTCAAAACAATGTGATTCCTGAGAAACTTTACTTTCAAATTTGTACCTCCCTCAAGTTACAGCCTTTTCATGATCACTATACCAAACAACAAAAACAAAACATGTTGAAGTTTCTGGGTGTACTTTAGCTTTTATCAGCCAGGCAGCTTATCAATTCAAGAGCCTCCCTCAATGTTTGGAGTCAAACAATACACTGCACAGGATATTTTCCAGGCCTACTAGAGAGAAACATGACTCTGGTCTCCATTAACCCCTCAGTGACCCAGGTTTGTTCGATATGACTGAGCCTCTCCAGGAGCTCCATTGACAGGTGGATGATGACTTCATTTCTCTCAACCCATCTGGACCCCTTAGAGATTTCAGCGACATAATGATGGAGCCACCCTGTGCCTCATTCCCAGGCACTAGGTAAGACAACATCAAGATGCAGCATATGCCTGCGGTGACAGTCCTCGCCATTCTTGCCCACCAACACTAGCACACTGTTCCCACACAAAGAACTGGTGGAATCAGATGCTGCCCCCGACAAAGCAAAACTATAGAGTTGCCCCGAGGTCCACAGAATGTTAGAGAGGCTGCTATCCATGACAAAGGAACGACTAATTTCAATGAAAGTCTCTGTCTATCCTTCCCATCTATAGGCATGGAGCACAGCATTGACTGCTGACTCTAAATCAACTGACAACAAGGCCTTTGTTGTTTATAAAAATGGCCCACCTGAAACACACACACACAAAGTAGTCAAAGAACAACTGGAGCCAGAACAAGTTGTATCCATCTCGTCTACTGTATTCCCCATGTTAGCAGTTCTATCAGCCACCTTGGCTTCTATTCTGAACAAGTCTTCCCCTAGATTCCCATAAGGGTTCATGCATCCAGTGACAAAATCCAGTGGTGCAACAGTTAGTACAGTACTGCTCAGTACTTATGTATGAGGTGTTTATGGAGTTAATTAAATTTAAAGATATATTTGTTGAAAACATGCATCACCCTATTGAGAATGTGATGCCAACTGAGGACCTCTTACAGGCTGCCCAGGTTATACCACTGCTCAGCCTAATCCAACAGGATCAGCTGCAGTGAAAATGGCCCTGGCCCAGTCTTCAAGCTGACTCAAATTCAAAAACAACAACACACGGTAAAAATTACTGATATTTCATGTCCTTGGTAGATCCAAACGAACATTCTCCATAGGACCATATAAGTATTTTACAGGATTGTACATTCTCTGACACTTCTCCTAGGGAAGAAGTGGGCAGTCCGTGGTTTCTCCCCCTGAATCTGCTTCAGTCTTCAGCACAGAGCCACGGAATCACAGTGGAGGATTACCATGATCAGAAAATACCACCCAGGACCAGCAAGATAGCTCAGCAGCATAAGCCCCTGCCTGGCAAGTGCAAGACCCTGAGTTCCATCCCTGGTACCAAGAAAAAAAAAAAAAAAGAAGAAGAAGAAGAACAAGAACAAGAACAAGGAAGAAAGAACATACCACCTGGTTTTCTTGGCCACTTTCTCTGAAGTCTGAAGCTTTCGTATCTGGCACTGTACATGACTTCTCTCATCCCCATGTCTATCTGTCACCTACCATATTTTCCAGCACATGCAATAACACTTCTAAGAACCTGTCTCACCCCTTGCTAAGATAAAACAAATTAATTTAACCTTGGTGTCTGTCATTGAGCCTCTAGCGAGAGGAAAACCCTAATCCACTTAACTAACAGAACTGATGAGGAGCCACTTTCTTTATTGAAGAACTGCAGTGTTCAGAATGGACTGTTCATGTCCCTCCCCCCAAATTACACACATTTAGTTTTAGGGGGGAAATGTGTCATATTTACAACACATGCAATATTTAAAGCAGCATGTTAGAGCTGTGAGAGACACAGGAAGTGACAACAATCTTGTACCCAGACACTTGAACCTGTAAGGGGCCAGGAGACCACCTGGCGAGCCCAGCAGTCAACACCTACCTCCCTCTGGATAAGCCCCTCTTCTGCCTATCTCCACTTCTTTGTCTAACCTTGTCAGTACTCAGAGCAATCCCAACAGCATTCCTGGCTGCTGTTCAAAAACAGAAGAAAGGAAAAATAAAATTATATATACACATCACAATGTGCTTGTGTGGAGAAGGAGGGAGTACTAATAAGGCTGTTATGCTGGATGTCTCACCATCTCAACCTATCATCCCACCTTATTCAGCTCCCCCAGCACAAACTCTAAGTCCAGTCACCTCTCTTTAGGGTAAGCAAAACACTCTCCAACTTCTGAAAGCACTGCCGAAGAGAATGCTAGGTTTTCACCCACTACAAGAAACCCTTATCATTGAATTTTATCTTTAACTCATTTTTTTTAATCAAGCAAGGTTGCTTCTTTTCACTTCTTAAGAAACATAAAGATCAAAGAAGTGAAGGATGAAATCAATTGAGGACGTCACTGACTAGCTATCAAATTGTCACAACACAATAGTTTGCTAAAGGGAACTTCAGCAACAGAACAAAACACAAGTAGAAGCTATCCTCTAGTAGTTCAGGAGACACTTTAGGTGTACAGCAAATTTATCAGCATGGTTGTGTCAGGAAATAGGTTTAAGCCCATGACAGGTTCTGAGCCATCTCCACAGATTCATGTGTTAAATAGTCCTCAACCAATCCTCATGGAATGAGTGATTCTCACCAATCTAAAACCACTGAGCAAATTGAAACAATACGCATGCCCATCTGGGCTCTGTGAGGGGTTTCCTAGAAATTAGCCAGGGACTTTTAGCTCCGTCTCAGAGAGCTCAGTTGACAACTTAGCCTGAGCCAGAAACATTCTCCAAAGCTAACTACCTTATTCTAATTCTAAACATAACCTTGTGTTAGCTTTTCGCTGCTGTAACAAAATACCTGAGAATAACTACTTAGAGGAGAAAAGTTGTTGTTGCTGTTGTTGCTGCTTTGGCTCACAGTTTCAAACACTTCAGTCCAGAGTTACTTGGCTCCATTGTGTTATGCCCGCAGCAAAGCAAAAATGCCATGGCATAGGGGCACAGCCAAGGAGTGACACTCACTTCACGGCACTCAAGAAACAGACAGAAAGGGAAAGAACCTGAGAAGTTGGGGACAGAATTTAGTCTCCCAGGTCACACCCCTGAGCCACATCCTTCAAAGAGGCCCCACCTGCCAAGCTCCTAAGTTTCCATTACCTCTGAGCAATACTATCAAATTCTGATCTCATCCATGGATTAATCCACGGATGCACTGAGTGCCCTCGTGGGCCAGTCACCGTCTAGAAGTCCCTCCTCTGAACACAGGAGACTTCTGCGAGACATTTTAGATCTAAACCTGCAACAAACATAGCACTGCATGGAAAAGAAATCGGGTAGCTTTTTCCTTTCCTCTCAGAGGATGAATTTATTCATGATGTCCTGAAAGCAACCATTGAATGACTAAGCAGGAGAATGGGAGGATGGCTGAATCCAGGAACACGCCAATGCCACAGCCTAGAGGGCGAGGGCTTGAGTTTATTCCAGGGAAGGCTCAGTTCAAATTAGCGTTATCTGTCTGCTGGTAGAATGCTGTCAGAGTAGAAAACATCATTTCACATGTGCAACACAGTATTTTAATCTTACTCTAACTTCAAAGATGCTGTGCTTAATACTTGAAGATATAACTGTGTTTTTAAGTAAAATTTTGTCCAAAGTCAAATAGTAAAAATAAAAGCATTCAGGTGCTTGTCTGTAAAATGCAGAAGTTTATGTCTGCAAATGAAGCCCCTGCCAATTTTATAATAAATTCGTTTGCACACTCTTCATACCTATTTTAACATCCTCCCATTAATGGACAGTACATGAAAGATAAAGAGGTACCAGCTCACTAAGCAGGTCCTTGTGATACTTGTGTCAAGGGTACAGAAAGCACAGATAAGGTTTTAAGCAAGGCTAATGAGCACAAAACTGATAGCCACAGGACAGATAACGATGTCTTTCTGGAAGGTGGGAAAAACACTTGACAGCCCCCTGCTTTGTTTTTGACTCAGCAATTAACTTTCTCAAAAGATGCACATGTCAGAGCCCCTGAGGTTACACAGCTGTTCCTGTTTCATTCTACCTCTGTGAACAAATCAAAACAATCCAAGCAGCAAGCAGACATTGGGAACATCTTGCACAGAGCCAGTGCTGGGATCAGCCTAAAAGATTGCTTTCTGTGTGCCTGAACGTCCACCTGTATTGGCTACAGCAGCTAAGTACATCATTTCACATTCAGGATCAAGTGAGTCCCAATTAGCAGGAAAGTGCTATGCTAGACACTCTCAGTGTATCACAGAGGAACAAAAAAGGCACTGCTCCATTTATTGAAGGGCTTGGATCTGGTTGGGGTACAAAGGCAAGCAGGACAATTCAGAAATTATATAAAGAAGTATGATAAATCAGCCATCTGGGATGAAAGCAAAATGGTGCTGTGAAGAAAGATGCTGGCAACCGTCTCTGGCTTCATAAAAAGAAAAGTACCCAAAAGAAAAGGAAAAAAATCCATGGGATCTATCTGAAGCAGAGCTTCTCAACAGCAATGACCAAAATCTTCAGATAAAATTTGAGGGAGACAGGCCGGCCATATCACTCAGCAGACTAAAGAGCCTACTGAGGCAGGTTCAGCAACCAAGTGGGTTCAAACCCAGCCTGCCAGTGCGATTAAGGCTAGGTGTGGTGTTGCACGCCTGTAATCCTAGAGTTTGGGAGGCTGAAAACAGGAGGATCACTATGAGTCCAATCTGTGTAGTGAGGCCCTGCAGACCCTGTACTAAATACAATAAATAAAATTATTTTAAAAAAACGTGGAGAGAGAGTTCAGATTCATTTTAAAACATGAAAACATAACGCACCTAAAGGAAAACATTCACTTCTGTCCCATAGCAAACTTAGAACTATAAAAAGTTTTGGAGGATGCATAGAATCCATATCCTAAGAGATAATGCACTCGTTCAATGACAGAGGCAAGGATCAAGAAAGACTTCCAGGGACTGATGCCCAGAGGCCTGTTAGGACAGCCTGCATGCAGAACGCACTTCCTATGGGGCAGGATTCAGACTACAGTGAGATGACATCAGGGTGGGCAGAGACAGAGCCTCATCGGCTGACCTGGTCCTGAGGAACACATTCAACTCAGACCTGTTGAAAAAGGCCCATAGCGAAGATGCGAAGGATGAAGGACAGAGAGCGAGGGACAGAGAGCTAGACACAGAGGCTGACGGGACGCAGCCCAGAGGATGGGGACCACTGACTACAAGTCAGTTTGCAAGGCTCCTGACCCCCAGCCTCCACCTGCACTTCACTGTTTACTACAAGAAAACCTGTGCAAGGCAAAAGCAAAAGCCAGCACTCCCCAATCTTCAGAATTCGAGGTTTGGAATACTTTCAGTAGGAGACAATTCTATGATTACTTTTGTTTAGAGAGGTACAAACAATTCTCAAGTCTGGTAACTGGCCTTTGATGTACATCGGGGCACTTCCTAGGTGCTAGCTCCTCACTCTCATCTTTAATTGCAAAGTGGGTGGTAATGATAAAAATGCACCAAGTAATCCCAAGATATAGTTGGAAGCAGAAAAGAGCACATTGATAAAACAGCCACACCCTAGCACTCTGGGATGCTGAGGCGAAAAGATCTCATGACTCCAGTCAGGCCCAGCTCATGCAATTTAGTGACTCAGTGAGACCCTACCTCAAAACAAAAAAATGCAAAAGGGGGCCCCTCAGCCCACAGGCTTTGTGTTCAATCCCCAGTAACACACGCACATGCCACAACATAGACCCGCATGGAGAAAGAGTAGCTGAGAATAAACGCCAAGTCTGCCACTTGGTAGTATACGATCTTAAGTCACTGATTCACCACTCTACCATTGATGTCCCTCTGTGTAAACCAAAATGATTATATTGGGGCCAGGGCGATGGCTTAGTAGAGGAAGTGCTTGCCTGGCAAGTGCAAGGTCCTGAGTTCAATCCCCGGTACCACCAAAAAAAAGATTTTATCTCCCTCACAGGACTGTCACAAAAACAAAGCAAGAAAATTATTTTGAATTACCTGATAGAAGACATAGGACAATTAATAGATGCTAAATCATAAATGTCAGTTTCTCTCTGCTCATCCTGCCATGAAACTAGGCTTTCTTCCAAGGTAAGCAGCACTAATAAAAACTTTGAATTATTTTTAACAAGTGCAGCATTAGCAAGATGACCAAATTGGGCCTAAATGTCTGTTACTAACACATACTGTAAAAGGTTTTATAAAAATGATTCTCTAGGTCTAGAGCAACTGCTGATATGTTTAAGGGGAAGTGTATGTCAAGAAATCTGTACAATCAAGCCTGGAGACTGCTGCTTTGAAATCAACAGTAATATTTTTCTAGTAGTTTTCAGAGGACTGGGGAGATAGCTTGGCAGTCTAAGTGCTGGCTTGGCAAGCGCAAGGACCCAGGCTTGATCCCCAGTAGCACATGCCACGCTGGCCCCAGAACTCCAGGTGTGGTACTAACCACCAAATTCAGGCATGGTGGCTCAGGCCTAGTGGCTTGGCAGGCTGAGACAGGAGGATCACTATAGAGTCTGAGTTGCACCAAATAAATTTGAAAAATTTTTAAATTTTAATGTTTCATACTTTATTTTTATTTATTTATTTTTTTTTTTTTTCAGAACTGGGGATTGAACTCAGGCCCTTGCACTTGCCAGGGAAGCGCTTATTCTAGTGAACTGTCCCCCCGGCCCCCATGTTTCATACTTTAAAATTAATAGTAATTAAACTAATTGGGGCATGGAGGCCTCCTCTAATTCCAGGCAAGCATGAGATCCTTCTGAGGAGATACGATAGGTCTTTTTCTGAGCTTAGTCTAAGCCTATAAGAGTGCCACTCCCTAAAAATAAAAAAATTACCCATCACTAACCAGAGCACTAAGAGTCAGCCAAATAAAAAGGCTTCCTAGTGCCTTTCTGGTTCAATGTACAATAATGTGTAGGGACACTGAGAAGTTAGTTAGATGAAGGATGGTAACTTTATGTGTAAATATTATGTATGAAATAAAAATAACTCAAAGAGAAATGATGGATCTCAAATGCTCAGGAGAAGTACAGAGGGATTTTACTTATATTACATTTAAAAGTTTGTTCACTGTGCTCAACCATTCAGCAACCCAGCCTCACCCTCTCCCAGCACTGGCTCAGCCCACACCAATGACAATTACTATAACTACATTATTTGTACCTCCAAAACAAAAGTGACCTAGAACTTCCTTCTGCTGGAAGTATTTCAGACCTTCAATCCTAATTACTTCAGCATTAATTTTTCTTTGAGACAGGGTTTTGTTATGTAGCTCAAGCTGACCTTGAACTCATTACAAAGCCCAGGCTGGCATCAAACTTGCAGTGATCCTCCTGCCTCAGACTTCCACGTAATGGACTCATGCGTATGTGCCGTCACACCCAGCCCACTTCAGTGCGGAATCAGCATACTTCGCATCGGAAGCATATTACCTACTAGTTCCTAAGCATGAATAGTTCAACTCCAATTAGAAAAGCCCTATAGATGGAAATGAGGGCAGGCAGAAGACAGTGAATTTAGCACATGAGATTCATTATATAGATGTAGCCCAGGAACACAACCCAACTGCAGGATCAGAGCCTGAATGAAGGCTCCACCCCCTCTCATGTCCTAATTCAGCCCAGGAAATTCCACACACATACACCTCCATCCCACAACCCAACTAGGAGGTCCTTGACTTAATGACAGTTAAGGGTTTTTTTTTTTTTAACTTTATAATGATGCAAAAACATATCCACCCACTGTATTCTTTACTTATTTTGTGTACAGAATTATATATACACATGAAATATTTAATACTATTATAATAGACTTTGTGTGAGATGTTTTTGCCCATCAATAGACTAATACAAGTGTTCTGTGCACATTTAAGGTAGGGTAGGCCATGCTAAGCTATGTGGTCAGTTAGGTATATTAGGTGCACTCTTTACTTGTGTTTTTCAACATACGGTGGGGCTTATTGGGCAATAGCCCCACCATAAATTGAGAAGCATCAGAACTATAAACAGTACTTCTAAGCTCTATCCTAAAATTTCTGGCTGCAAACATGGTTCCATCATATATCTGTCTGCTCTTGGCCCTACTAATTCTCTTTATTATGGCCATCCTCTCCTTCACTGTTATTTTATAATAGTTCTTTTATCAAACTTTGTTCTTGCCTCATTCAAAATCCTGAGACTCCTCAGTCACATCTGACACAGAATGTGGGGGTAGAGCTTTATAGCTTCCACCTCCAAGAAAATTAAAATACAAAGATAAGCATAAAGGGGTCAGGGTTGGGGCTGGGGCTGGGCTGGCTTGGACTGAGTTGAGATCAGGTTGTGTCCGGTTGGCTCAGGTTGAGTTTCACCTGGAGGTGCTAGGATTGAACCTACTAGTGTCTCACCCTGCTACAGACCTACATCCCCAGCCATTTCTCACTTTTTAATGTTATTTCGAGATGGGGTCTCACTATGTTGCCCACACTACCCCACACTTATGATCCCCCTCTCTGGGTCTCTCAAATAGTAATTGGGACTACAGACATGGTTATCATATACAGCGAGCATTTAATTCCAAGACAATGACACAAAAAGGCCAGCATTTATTTAGCATACCTATAATCTTTTAGTTATAGCAGCACTTCACTGAATTAAATATATTCCTATGATAATTAGCATGGTTTGAAAAACATTCTGTACTAATTACATAGAGAATCTTTGTTCTTACTTTCTCCAACTTGAATATTTAATCCAACCCAATCTTGCCTGGCTCCCTAAGCCTTACTCCCTTCCCTCGCTAGGAGAGGACAACCCAGGAGTGAAACACCATTCCCAATTGGTACCTGCTGGTTCTGCTCCCTGCCCTGCCACCCTGATCCAGAATCACAGCTTACCACCACCCTCTCCAGAGGTGCATGGAAACGCCTTGCTTCTCCCTATTCTACCAGCTGGCCCCTCTGTGAACTGCCAAAGCTATAGTCATGCAAGGGATGCAGGGGACCTCTCTCCCTCCACTGATAACACTGAGGTCCACACACCTGTGTAGAGCACCAGGATGGGCTCTCAGGACTCTAAGAACTATAGTAAAAGCTTTATTTCTCCTCCCTGAGAAGAGCTTAACATGCAAGGAAATGGCTTGAAGGTAGTAAAAACTTGGGGGAAAAAAAAAACATTTAAAATAACCTCCTCATTACATTGTTAAATAAGAGTGATAATAAACTATACAAACAATTTAATATCATGTTACTTTGTTTTACAAAAGACTACCTTAGAAGCCAATGAACTCTGACAAAATGAAGCTCACCATTAAGTGTGGTAGAAGAATTTCTTTGGATTAAATCTCTTGTATCTACATCAACTCTTTAGTAATATTATCAGATGTTCATCATGCAGGAAAGCAGCGTAGGCACGGTAGGCCCTGTACCACAGCAGCAGCAACACAGGACAGCGCTGCGGTGCACTGAGGTGCAGGTCCTCCATCAGCATCTTGGTTCTAGCGCTGAGCGAATAACAAGCTGCTTTGGGGATGGCAGGGTAACTCTCTTTTTCCCATCCAGACACTGCATTCCCACCTGTCTGCCTCAAAAGGGTTTTGTGGGGATTACTGATGTCTGAGAGATCTTTCATCTCTAGGGATGAAAGGCACTAATGAGTATTTTGTTAAGAATCACTCCCACTCTACCCTATGGGAAGGTCCCTAACTCCTCTTTGGAGGGTGGCTACCGCAGGTAGGAAAATACTCTGTTTGAAGTGGAGAAATCATGGCAGACTTTTAATTATGGGGAAGTGGACTACCTCAATGTTCAGCAGAGAGCTATTTAATTTTTCCTTACCTGCTCTGGTGGGTATAACTTTGAGCTTGGTTTTCTTACTCCATAAATCCAAATTAAGCACACAAAGTACTTATGAGAAGTGGGACTCATATGAGAAGAAATCAAACTGAAGATGAAACGTTTGTAAAAGATCATGATTACATGACATGGAACTTGGCTACGGATTCAGACCCTTCTGTAGAAGCACTCACTCAGTGTGAAACAAGGAAAGGACTAGGTACAACTAAAAGTGAAAAGTTCCTTAGAAATTCATGTAGACTTGAAGCACCCATGTTAATTGGTATCTAATAGTAAGCTTATATAAGAACGATTTCAATTCTGCGGCTCACAGATCATAGCCCTTCCTTGGTACCTTTACTTCATTTATCATCAAATCTAAAATAAGGACAAACGCTATGCAGTGTAACGAAGCTCCATCCCACTGGATTCCTCCACTTCCCACTCACTGATGCTGCTCTGCATTATATGCTGACCGCGAAGCCTCCATCCTGTGCAGCTCCACCTGCAGCCCCTGCTGGGCTGTACTGATGTTCATCGGAGTCTGGGCATGACCTGTGCCTTCAGTGCTCTCCTCCGAGTGTGTGGCTATAACTGTCAATAACCAAGGAGCTGAGTTTCCATCTCCTTCTCTACTTACCGCATTAGCCACCTCCAACAGAACCCACACTAACTCCCACTTTGCTCCCCAACCTGGCTCTCCTTCTGTGTACCTGACCTCTTCCTAGCCACTGGCAAAAGATAGAAACCCTTCAATTATCCTCCGCTTGCTTTCTCTTCCCTCATCTTGCACACCAAGGGGGTCATTAAGTCCTCTCTTTAATGTGTCCTCCCTCTCCTCTGCCCTCTGTCTCCATGCTGGCTCCCACAGCCTTGCTGCAAGCCCGCCTCTCTCATTTGCTACTTGAGTATTTCCACACCTGTCAAATCTACCCATCTCTATAGTAGCCAGAGGAAAATGATAAAATGGCAATCGAATCCTGCCATGTTCCACCATGAAACATTTCAGTGTCATCTGTCCCTTACAATTTAAAGTCCCGTGCTTCTTTTCATGGCACACAGAAGTCCACAGCGCCTTTCCAGCTCCTGTCCTGCCAGCCACCAATGTAAACTCCTCAGAGCAGACCTCATACTCCAAAGGCCAAATCCCGCCATGCCTTCTATCCTGGCCAAATACCCAACTCTGCTCTACACTTAGCAAGTTTCTCTTCACTCTCAAAACAGAGTGGTCCTTATCAGACACCTTTCCTACCACTTCACAGGGAGAATCACATTGTTTATTTTCAAGTATGCCTCTAAACCTGGTAAAAACATCTGTGCAAAAAACTATTTTCTTCAACACCCACCTGCTTTACTAGGCCATAAACTGTGCTGTAGTTCTCTATTCAGGGCAGTAAAGAATATGTGAGCAGTGAGTGCTAAATGAATGACAATAAATGAATACAAGTTCTGGAGTATGGCGGTCCACCTCTGTTTTCTTCCTATTATTCATAAAACCAATTTATTTCAAGTTCAACTGCTCTCCATACCTTGAAGATTTCATGGAGACATCCCTAGATGCCTACCTATTCATTTTCATAGCATTTCAACATGCCTCTTAAAAATATATCTCTCACATGTAAATCCCATTGGACTCCTCAGTCACTGTGATACACATGAACCTTTCTGGGAACTGAGTCTCCACCCACACCTCAGGGAAATAACATGACAAGAAAAAACTTCTCTAAAAGATCAAGATAGCTCAGAAGAATGAACACCTGCCTGGTAAGTACAGGGTCCTGAGTTCAATCCTCAGTACTTATAAAAAAAGATCAAGATAAGTCATAGTTGGGGCTTTTTGTTGTTGTTTTTGTTTTGCTTTGCATTGTGTGTGGTGGTACTGGTGATTCAACCCAAGGCTACTGGCACTTCAGTTAAACACCACATCAACAAGCTAAATTCCCAAGCTTTTGGGGTTTTTTGTTTTTGTTTATTTTGAGACAGGGTCTTGCTAAATTGCTCAGGCAGGCTGAACTTTCCATCCCCTGTCCCTCTTGCTGTGATCACAGGTTTATCCCACCACACACAATAACTTCACAATAACTTCCTGTTCACATAGCTTCCTGTTTTGTTTTGCTTTTGGAGACAGAACCTTGTATTTGACCCAAACTGGTCTTGAGCTCCCTGTATAACCAAGCTGGCCTTTAACTCACAATCCTCCTGCCTCAGCCTTCCAAGTGCTGAGATCACAGGCGTATGCCCCACGCCCAGTTTACAGTAACACTTCTAAGGCCCTTTGTCCTCAGCTATTATGTTACTCTGCCTTGTTCATCAAGAAATCCTGAGAAACTGCCTTAAATATTTTTAATGAATACTGGCCACGTGGCACAGGACTAAACATAAGCAAATCAAATTTCAATTAAAAGAAAGCATCTGTTCACATAGCATATTCCAGAGCTAGAAAGGAACAGTATGAAAATTTATACTTTTCATATTTTTATTGTTTCAATTTTCCTTAAATAACAGTGGGAAGCTATACAACTCTTAAATCTGACAGCCAAGCCAACTGCCTGTATATTTTTCCTAATATAGCTTGGCTGCCATGCTAAATCTTAGTTAATTCGTAAGTGAAAATAAGACATCCACTCTTCCCTATGAATTTCCAAAGCCACTCCTTGTGTGTGGTGTCTCATTTTCTTTTGGTGCCTACCTTCAAGCAGCTACCCATGATGCACTGCTCCCCAGTGACACACAGATACATACTACACTTGGCTACAGTTTCCCCAAGGATGCATCACCATTCCCTCTAGCCAACAAGGCGCTGGTCATTCTGTGATGGAACCTGAGTCAGACCATGGAAGATCAACTTTATAGACTGCTAACAGCTACCTGTGGCTATAAAAAATTATAAGCATAACAGAACTTCCTGAAGAGGAAAATGGAGCTGAAGTAGAGTGGTCCAATGCAGTTCAGAAGCAAAGAGAGGAAAGTACTCTCTGAGGTAAAGGTGGTCTTGAGTGCAGATGCTGCCTCCCTCCCCCTTTCTCAATCAGGGCTGATGACCTCACTCTCAGGACTGTGATGATTAGAGGGTTACAGGGCACAAGGCACAGAGCTTAGCACAGAGTGACACCTCAGCCAGGGGAAGCTGGGGGCCAGGGGAGCATGGAAATGAAGGCAGGAATTAAAAGCCACATGAGAACACATGAGTCCTCATGAGAGATTTCCACGTTGCTTAGGGACATTAGACTTTTTCCAGGAAGAGTACAAAGAGTTAAATTAATTTTATTTTAAATATTAAAGGAAGAATTCTCAGTAAACACAGTTCTGACTCCACTAAAGGCTGAAGGTGGTAATGTGGGAGGCCTATGGCTAACACAGATGGGGATTTGGTGGCCTTTGGAGTGCTTCTCACTGAGTAAGGGTCACAAGGGTCACCTCTCCACAAGGTGGAGAATTGTACTCTGCACCTACAGTGAACTCATCAGCCAGACTGGAGTCCTGCTAATTCAGATCCCAGGACTCAGGGATCTGATGCCCCTACTGGGCTAGGGAGATGGCTCAGTGGAATAAGTGCTTTCATGGCAAATGCAAGGGCTTGAGTTCAATCCCCAGTTCCAAAAAAAAAAAAAAAAAAAATCTTCTGATGCCCCTACCACCACCCAAGCAAGTTGAGATGATCCTAAGCAGAAGTCTCTGTAGGGGAACTGAGCAACAAATCCCTAGCACAATGGTCAGATATCAGAAAAGTATGCAAAAAACAATTTTTTCACTGAATTTTTTCCAATTTATTATTAAACTCTGGGCTTGCTTCTCATTCCTGAAATCTAAGTCTATTAGAAAGGATAAAAGCTGAGGGAAAACCAGAGCCAAGCAGGAAAGACACTCCAGAAATGTGTGCAGGAGCACCATGAAACACTGTGCCCATCCACCCAGAGCTCTCTGCCTGCCCCACCCCCCCTTGGCGAGAGGCCCTCTGAACACAAAGCACCTCCACATACTAGAAGAAACTCTTCTACAGACTGGGCATAGTGGTGTGTACTGTAATCCCAGCTTTTGGGAGGCTGTAAGCAAGCAAATCATTACAAGTCCAATCTAGTAGTAAGACCCTGAACATCCTGTAGACCCTTCCCTAAAAAATAAAAAATTAAAATTAAAAAAAAAAGGGAAAGAAACAAACTTCCAGCCAGGACAAGCAAAAGCGTGCAGATCTGACTTCTGCCCATGCTCTGGGCCCTCACAGCCTCCCATGTAATGTGATGTACACAGTAAACAACACAAATCAACAAAACAAGTGGTAAACAACAAAGGCCCTGACATGGCGCACAGTAGGCCCACGGTTCCGGGGAGGCCCCAGAGTATGGCGAGGCCTTCAAAAGTCAAGTGCTACCCTCGCTAGCAGAATTCCCCAAAGCATCCTATACCTGCTCTCCAAATGATCAACACGGGGCCAGTGGACAACTCGGGGTTATTAACACAAAGTAGTCGCATGACTGGCTGTCAAGGAGGCCTGAATATCTGCCCCACCCCATGTCCAATCAGAGTCACCAATCAAAGACGGGCTGGTTCTCCTTAGTACTTTCACTCTTTTTATGCAAATGTCAAGAAGAAAATGAACGTTAAAAAATGAAGCTCCATCCTTACAGAAAGGAAAAGACTATTCTTCATTTTAAAGTAGTGAGTTCATATGGGGCAAGAATAAAGGTAATGCATGATCATTTCCACAGGCTTATTCTTAATATTATCTGCAGTGCTTAAGTATAACACACAAAAATGAATGGATTAACAGTGTGCACATGTAAATAACAATAATCTTGCCAATACCCCACTCTGGGGGAGAGGAGGGCTGAGGAAGGAAAGTGGAGGAGGGAAAAAGGAAAGTGGGGAGGAGGAAGCGACAGGGGACCAGGGGAGCGAGGCAGGGCGAGATGCCTATCTTCACTGCGGCAGTAACCACACCTGGGCTGAAGGATGCTTGGCTTCTTCTCAACAGGCTCACACACAAGCTACATATTGCACTGGCCATGAAATATAGCTATGGAACCTCGTTTTAATATTCAGACCCTGTCCACCCTCCACCTGGAATTACTCAAAAGCATTCTGCCCTGCTGAGATCGTAGCTACAGTAATAAAACCCCCAGTGAGACGCCTCCCACTGGGCCGGCCCACTCTCACTCCTCTTGGTTCTGGGCCAAACCACAAGTTCCAAGGAGGTCAGATATTCAAATTCCACCTCAAACTGCATTCACAATTCACAATGAAGGCATAGGCGAGCCAGATGTATAAACCTAGATATAATGGGGTTGTGTTTTTTCAGCAATGGTAATCACACAGTAACCTTTTCTTGGAGTTATGCAATTTTCATGCCCTGAAGCTGCAAAAGCTAGACTCTTAAGTGCAGCTAGACATCACATTATTTCTTAAATGTGAGGTACAGTATTTTGTATTTTTTCACCCCAGTTGTCACCAACAACATACATAGCTCTACACTCATAAAGGATGTGTTTCAGGTAATACCAAGCCTGCAGAGTGGAAAAAAAATGATACAGATAAATTCTACAAAGGAATTTATAGGTAAATTTCTGGACTATCAATAAAACCCTATAGCCAAGACGCTAAGCTACTTATCCATAGTTATCAAATGAGGACTGTCGATTTTCAAAGCTGTAAGATATCCAGCTTTATTAACATTTTATGAGACAAATATGGGTGGATCATCGTTAGCCCTAAGCTCTTCTGCACTCTGTCACAAGATAATTAATTCTACAAGTTCCTACATAACTACTAGCCACATTCACCTATTCAATGTTTCTACATAATTACTTTTTTCTTCTTTATTCATTTTATCTACTTTTGTTTTGTTTTCAGTCAGGGTCCCATAATGTACAGTGCAGGCTGGCCTTGAACTTACTCTTATAGCCCAGGCTGGGCTTGAACTCACAGGAATCCTCTTGCTTCATCCTCCTAAGTCCTGAGATTATGTGTGTGCACCTCCACACCTAGTTCCTTTTAGCTACTGTTACTGAGTGTCACTTATGTTCATCTGTATCCTATAAAATATATTATTCAGTTATAACACATATGCAATGAAATATTCAAATCTTAACAGCTCCCTCATTTTTTACATATGTATACATTAATGCAGCTATTATAAATATACATGTACATACATATATATAGCAAGAAATACACAATTTTGCATGTGTAGCCTCTCATGTACATATACCCCTACACACACGCCAACACATTCTCCATTCTTGGAAGTCCTGCAAAGCTATGGCATAAAATAGTTGACCACAATATGATCAACTACTAAAACATTACTTTTTGGTTGTGGAAAAAAATAAAGTATTTGAAGTATCAGTTACAATGTGTGGTGACAGAGATCTTGTTACTGTAGTTCTAGGTTTTGAATCACTATCCCTTTTATTAAATCATTTTGCCTTGCCACTAAATCTGAACCTGTTATTTTCTTCAGAAAAATGTTAAAGACACATGGCAAGGGGAAAATATTTGCAATCAAGGACCTTGCATCATATATATATATATATATATATATATATATATATATATATATATATATATATGATGCAAAGCTCAAAAATAAAGTGAACACGTGGTTTTTTTTTTTTTTTTTTTTTTGCGGAACCAGGGATTGAACTCAGGCCCTTGTGTTTGCCAGGGAAGCGCTTATTCCACTAAGCCATCTCGCTGGCCCCTTGTGGTTTTCATTTAAATTGGCAAGAGACTAGAACAAACACTTCCTCCAAGTAGATACACACATGGCAGAGATGTTCAGCATCATTAGAGTTTGAGGAAATGGAAATTCGAACCACAAGGAGATGCCACTATCTACATGTTACAATGGTTAATATCAAAAGTAGGTTGATAACCTAAAAAGACGATAAGACTATTGGGCAATAGGTGGGAATACACAGTAACAGAGTAACCTTGGAAAACAGCTTAGCAGTATCTTTAAAAGTAAACATGCATTTACTATACAACACATTAGCTCACTCCTGTTTACCAAAATGAATTAAATCTTATACAGACTTGAACAAAGTTATCACAGCTTTATTCCTAACTTACACATTTTAGAATGTTCTCCAACAATTAAATGATTAACAAACAGTAATATGGACATACAATAGAATACTTCTCAGCAATAAAAAGAATAATTGGCTGATTCAGTAACCTGGATGAATCTTCACTGAATTCTGCTAAGGGAAGAACACTATGCCAAAAAGCCTACATCTCTTTGACCTCCATTTCTTTGAGATTCTAGAAAAGGCAAAATCCTAAGGACACAAACAGGGGCTACCAGAGAGTGGGAGAGTACTATATAGGGTGTCAGAACCATTACTTCATGTGCCCTTGTGGTTGTGTGAACATGACTCCGTGTACTGTTGAAAAGCTAGAGAACAGGGCCAGGGAAATGGCTCAGTAGAATAAGTGCTTGGCTGGCAAGTACAAGGGCCTGAGTTCAATCCCTGGTTCCACAAAAAAAAAAAAAAAAAAAAAGAAAAGAAAAGAAAAGCTAGAGAACAACACAACAGTGAAATAAACTATTATGCTTGCTTTAAAGAGCACAATCAAGGGGCTGGGGAGTTAGCTCAGTAGAATACGTGCTTGCCTGGTAAGCGCAAGGGCCTGAGTTTAATCCCTGGTTCCGCAAAAACTAATTAAATAAAGAGCACAATCAAGGTGCCAAGGAATTTCAGGATGGAATGAGATCAAAGTGACATAACGCCACAGTGTGGGTGAGAGGTAAGGGACTGAACTAGAAACTCTCTGGAACCCAATATTCTGATTACACAGTATAAGCTGACAATGGGAAAACAGAAGATAAGCTACAGAACACTGTACTAGAGTTGGTAAGTTTATTGGCAGCGAAGGAACACGCTGGCAGGTCTGAAACTACCTTACATAGAGTGGTACTGAACAAATTTAAAAATAAGGTATAGACAATAGTATATGATTTTCAATGTCAAAAACAATAAGTTATAAATTAAAAAGAGGAGGGTGTTGGGGAGATGGCTCATTGGTCTAAGCACCTGCCTGGTTACAAGGAACTGAGTTTGATCCCTGGTGCCACATGCTGTGCCAGCCCAGAAACGGCATGTGGCACTGCCTGTAATCCGAGCACTGGGAAGGCTGAGACAGGAGTATGACTACAAGGAGGCAAGACCCTGTACCAAATAAATAAATAGTTAGAAAAGAAGAGGAAGGCTGGAAAAAATTCCACCACTGAATTACATTTAGTGAGATCAGTGTGAACTCACTGGTAAGTGCAAGGGCCTGAGTTTAATCCCTGGTTCCGCAAAAACTTATTTTTACATATGTAGGTAAATAGATCTGAACATGGATACAAATATTTGTATGCATTTGGAGATACGTATTTTGTATAAGTGGGATGCACTCCCATTTATCTAAATGTATATACAGAGAGATGCGGAAATGGTCCCAAATGAGACATTACAAACATTATCACTTTTATTTTAGCAGACAGGTATAGAGACATAAATTGTGTACAAGTACATGGATTAGTATTTATATAAATTTTCTTCCTCTGCATTGAGAGGCAGTGCCTTTAGGAGCAGTCAGCACACTGTGCATCCAGTTCTTGGTTTCCTACATATAGCATCATTCCTAAATGCAAAAAAGAGGGATTCCTTAGAAAAATAGCTGATTCTAGGAACAGGGCAGAAAGATGAAAAGTGGGCCAGGTATATCCTATTATGCAACTACAACATAGCCACTCCAAAAGAGCCCTCTGTGACAAAAGCTAGAGCAACTAGAGCCACCAAACAATGATAACACTGTTACAATCCAAAAAATAATTGACCATGAGTCCCCACTGATATAAGTAAATAAATAAACTAGGAAAAAAAGAACAATTATCTTGACAAAAGAATTCAGATTAATGTAGAAGAGGTCTAGGGGTGCAGGGCAATGGTGGAGCATTTCCCTGGCACGCACAAGACCCCAGGTTTGATGTCACCATCGGTGGGGGGTACCACACAGAGGAATGAGAGAAGTAGTGATAAATAGAACAGCACATCCTTATCTACCATGGGTGGATAAACAGTAAAGGCAGGAGGCAGCAGAGGGAAACTTGAAAGACAAACAGCATCCATAAGACCTCAGTATTTACCATACAAAACTTGCTAGACACTGCACCTAGCACTTAACACTCCTCCCTCCCTCCAGGAAGTGAAGTGCCATCTCTCCCCAGGAGGGGCCTGGAGTTGGAAACCTACTTCCAATAAACACAGAAGACAAGAAGCAGTAATTTTAATTCTAGAGAAACCTGCCTACCATCCTGACCAGCTGACCAAGGCTAGCATCACCAGAAGTTAGACATGTTGGTCTCCAAGCCCTACCATATGCAAGGGGCAGGGCAGGGCACATTACCTTTATGATGTTCTTCCAAAATCTACAACTTTCTCTCTCAACATAGCAAGTACAAATAGAAGAACATTCTACAAAATTACTGATCACTACTCACAAAAACTGCTAAGCTCATGACCACCCAAGAATCACTCACAGACAGGAGGACAACAAGGAGGCATAATAACTGAAAGCAATGTAGATTCTCAAACTGGATCTGACAACCCAAAACATACTTAGTGAAAAAACCGGAGAAGACCAAGCTAGTGTGTAGTTGATATTAATGTTTTGTATCAATGTTAATTTCCTAGCTTTGACACCTAACACGTCTTGCTATGCTGTATAACTAAACTCTAATAATCTTTCAGACTACAAGGGCCCTTTTACTTCAGTGCTTTGTGAGGCTGTGACAAGTGGTGAGACTTGGCAAATGTCTGCTAAGGGAATAGGTTCATTGATGAATTGCTCACATTAACATCAACAAACACTTGTCCAATGTCTGCTTCATACCTTAGCAGCCATTACCCCTCAGGACCTTACAGGCTAGAATCATCTATGGCTGTACTTTAGAGCCACCTGAAGAACTTTAGTCGCATTACTAATGTCCAAGCCTCAATGTTAAAGTTCCAATTCAGCTGTTTTAAGGAGCCAAGTTGAGATCCACAAATCTAGTCAGAGGACTAGGAAATAAACACCAAAATATACGTGTGAAGAAGTACCAGATCCCAGGAGTAACAATTACACTTGCACCCAGACCTTGGGATATTGAATTCTAAAGCCAAACAACCAGGAATCATGGAAATAGAGACGGTGAAAACCCACAATGGTGGGGGTATGCCAAAGGGGTGCAGACACCAATGGAAAGAGCTCCCAATGGCCAAAACTAGAACAACTTGACCAACAAAATAAATAGAGTGATGGCTCATAGCCTAAAGTATAAAATATCCACAAATCCATGCAACTACCTAGGAAAACACTGATCTCCAATGTATGACTGTAAATGATTTGTGTATACTATTTAACCTGTAAGGGTGTTGCATAACTCCTGCTCCAGGTGTGGGCTGTGCACAGTGACTTTCATCCACAGAGTCCAGTATGGGAAGAGAGAAAATAACTTTCCAATGAAGAAACATAATAAATACAATCAAGCCAGGTGATCACAGTTAACATCAATGGGGACAAGTTATACTGATGCCACATCCCTCTGATATCATGTGAGAGGAGCATTTGCTGCTGTCTTTCTTCCCAGAACACGGTAGCCTAGTAGTGGAGGACATTCTACCAAACATCTGACTCTCAAAATTATCAGGTCCTCAAAAGAAAGCAAGCCTACATACAGCTAAGGGAAAGCCAAGGGTAGAATTGCATGTAATACGGCATCCAGGATGGGATTCAGGAACAAATGAAAAACATTAGGGAAAAACAGAGAACGTGTGAATTAAATGTGGTACTTATTTACTTATTTCTTGAGGTGGGGCTTGACATGGGGTCTCGCTAAATAACCCAAACTGGTGTTGAAGCCATTAGGTTGGCTTCAGACTCCCAATAATCTTTCTCCTTCAGCCTCCCAAGTGGTAGGATTACAAACATGCACCACCAAGCCTAGCTAGTGTGGACTTTAGTCAATGACACACAATCCATATTGTTTCATTCATTGGAACAAAGGTATCATAATAATGTAAGATGTTAATAGGATGGTGGGGTGTAGGTTAAACAGTAACTCTTTTTAATTTTTTTTAAACACTCATTTACATATTTTATTTGGAAGTGTTTACACCAGTACAGTGAAACTAAACTTTAGAGAATAGATGTCATTAGTTTAGATATCATCAGTTTATTATAAAAGAGACATGGAAATTATGTACATGATGAAAGACGGCAGAACCTCAGTGGAATGGGCAGTACTGTATGATGCCATTTCAACAGTGATTTACTTCACTCTACATATTTTCCAAGAATGTCACCATCTCTAAACAAGAAATAATCCTTGTCGTCTAGAATTACTTTGGTGCCTCCATATTCTGGAAGAACTTTATCTCCAACTTTCACACTAACTGGTTGGATCTCTCCACCCTTTCCCTTAGAGCCGGACCCCACAGCCACCACAGTTGCCTGCAGCACTTGGCCTTGAGATTTTTCTGGAAGCATAATGCCTCCTTTGGTGACAGTTTCGGCTGCTCTCCTTTCCACCAATACGCAGTCGAACAGCGGGAGAAACTTCCGAAATGCCTGTCCTGCCATGGCTCCTAACCCGCAGCTCACTCCACTACCACACTGCCTTGGCAAAGAGAAACCCACTCTCAGGCCCTGGACACGTCTTTTTAATTTTTTTAATCTATTTATTTGTATTTTAACTTGAAGAGTGAAAAATAGAAGCAAAAACAAAGAGAAAAAAATGATATAAACAGGGAAACATACAATGATACATATGTTACAGATTTTCAAAACATGGATGGCTAATTTTATACATATATTTTTTTTAATAAAACAATCCAACACGGATCAGCAGTCCACAATAGAAGTGGGTTATCCACAGAAGTTTTTGATTCGAGCTATTCACAGCTCATTAAATTAATATGACTTTACTTCACATACCTCCATTTTTATACTTTTCTGCTGCATGGTTAAGATCAAGTTAAAGCAAGACCTAAAAAAAAATGTAACTTTTGTATCAGATAAGGTCAGTCAGGTACCTTCAGGGTTTATCCTGTAACCCTGTACTGCGCTTTGTAGATCCCTTGTCAGTGTAAGCATTGTGGATGAGTCGTGGCCATTGCTTGACCAATTTGCTCTCTGTGGAAGCCTAAGAGCAAGTTTTCTCTCCATTTGACTCTCCTTAGGCACACTATACATCATTGATCGCATTCCTCTGTGGTCCCATAATCTCCTTGATCAGAAAATTTGGGGCATTACTGAGTTACATGATATTACATTACAAATTCTCCTATGTCCTGAGTCTTCACTGACCTTGAAAGGCTAGGGCCAAAATGTTGGCTGACCTTGTAGCCTTTCTTTCCCTCCAATTTTTGATCTGCAAACTTAGGTTGTTAACCTTCCAGAAGAGTTTATTATTACCCTGCAATATATGTAGTTCAGTTTACCCACACCATTAGTCTAAATATCAGACATCATAGGCATAACATGGAATATGTATTTTAACATCAAGTATTGAGACACTAAACTCTAAGTCCATACAGAATATGAAGAAAAAAAAATTTCAAAAAATAGGAATGAACTCTTACATATGTTTACATAGATATTTAGAAATCCATCCATATACAGATAGTAGCATTGTAGCATGACTGTCTTGTGACTTTTTTGTCTTATTTTTCATTTACTACCCTTTAAAAAAGGGCAGTATAGTAATAGCTGGTATGTCATGACAAGAAGTACATATTTAGAAGACCAGAACGGCAGACATTTAGAGTATGACCCTTCTATTACACTTTGTTAAATTCAGTGCAGTTGTTTGGTTCACAGTATCAGCATGTATAGTTAAGTCAGGGTGAGAATCCTACCACTTAACTGCTAGTTTCAAAAATCTCCTGATGTTTCTCAGGATCATTGTCTTACCCATCTAGTGTATATCAGTGAATGGTCTTGCCTCTGTCATGTTTCTCAGCATTTCTCCTTGCCCTCTCCTCATTGTCCAATGCTCAAGTTCTCACTTTTCTTTTAATTGTGTTATACATTTCTATTTGCAATTCTTCTTTTGAGTTGTACTAGGGAGACTATATGATATTTGCACATGTGGGTCTGGTTTATTTTGCTTATAAGTATGCCTTCAAATGGCATCCACTTAAATATGAAGGCTTCGAGTTTATCATTCTTTATAGCTGAGTAATACTCCATTGTATAGAAATACCACATCTTTTTCAACCACTCCTCATGTGATGGGCATCTTGGTTGTTTCCAAGATTTGGCTGCCACCAATTGTGCTGCTAGAAACATAGGTGCACATATGTCCTATGATATGATGGTTTCCGTTAACAGGAACTCTTTATATTCTCTTTATAATCATTGCGTAAACCTAAAGTTGTTCTAAAACAAAAACAGTTGTCCAGGAGGTAAATAAATGGAGGGAATCATGGTCAGAGTACTAAGAAATTGCTAAAAAGCAGGAGATCGCAAACACAGGAGGAAGTATGCAAATCTGAGCAAAAACTTTCCAAATTCCTAGGGCCTGTGAGAACTACCAGGAGAATCCTGTAGAACTGATCAGGAAAATCAGCACCCAGAGAAAATAATAAAAAAATTTCTATGAACTATTTGTAACATAAAAATTCTCTGAAAGCAAACAATTAATTTTAAATAGGTTTTTTTCTGTCCATCAGTGTTCAATTCTTTACCAAACACCTCTCTCTCCCACTCACATGGGAGGGGAAATGCACTCATTCACTCATACCCACAACATTTTTGTCTTCTTATGTAAAAGATCTTTCCAGATAGCTCAGTAGAATAAGCACTTGCCTGGCAAGCACAGCATCCTGAGTTCAATCCCCAGTACTGCAAAAAGAAAAAAGAATTAAATATGTGTATTAAGGAAAGTGGGAAGATCTCACATATAAAGCAAAATCTATTTCAGATTTCAGAAGATGCATCCCTAAACTTGGCTCAAGAAGAAATATTTCACTGAGTTTTATTTAGATACCTAAGATACTATATATTCTACATAACTTCCCTTCCTGTACTTTTTCTTTTCTATGGCTGTTTCTTCAGGGATTTCGTGGGTGAGCAGCATGTTCTCGCTTCCTTGGAAAACTTCTGCTCAGAAACACATGTGGGAGGGTGTTGGAGCCTTTAAGCTGCTGTTGTAATACAGTACTTTGATTTCAGCATGCACCACAAAGAGAACGAGCCAAAAGCTTAGAGAATGTGATGAGGCCAGAAAGACTCCCAGATTTTGGTTCTAATGAAATACATTCTGATCTAGACAAATGTCTTCTAACACAAAACACACCCAAATAGTGACTCCCCAAGTGAATGAAATGGCTCCAGGCCATAATTCCACAGCCAGCAAACAAGTTCCAACTTCCTGCAACCACACAATGCTCTCCTCTCTTTGTCTGCCTGTCTGTCTCTCTCTCTCTCTCTCTCTCACACACACACACACGCACACACACCATGGCTACACACACACACACGGATTCAGAATTATGCCTATCACTACACAGAGCACAAAAATTAATCAACATCCATAATTAAACTGCAGACTTTCAGACATGCGCCCCAGCTTTATGTCCTCAAGTCGTAAAAGCTAAATATTCTAAAGCTTTCTGAAATGATACCCTATAATAAATACCACAATTCTGAGTACTTTAACCAACATACCAGCAGATCCTTTGCGTCACAATTCCAGCACATTTTTTTAAAATGTTGATTTTATGTAGAGATCCATTAATACTTAGAGCATGCTGCTACCAAATAATTCCTTAATTTTCTGTTTTCTTTCTTTTTTTGAGGGGTGGAATCAGAGATTGAACTCAGGCCCTTGCGCTTGTTAAACAAACGCTTATTCTACTGAGCTATCTCCCTGGCCCTTGTTTTCTTTCTTATATGCTGATTTTCTTCTCTCCTCCTGAGTTCTATATCTGAGATTGTCTCTCTTGCCATAGTCAGAAGCAAGAGACAGTCACTTGTTCAGAAACTGACTTCCCCTTAAGAAGCCTCCTTGAACCCCATTGCTGATTTTTTTTTTGTTGTCGTTGGGGGGGGGGCTTCACACTAAGCTATACCCTCCAGCCCCTTTTCGTCTTTATGTTGAGACACAATCTCACTAAATTGCTCAGGTTGCAGGGCTTGAATTTGTAATCCTCCTGCCTCAGCATCCCCGAGTGCTGGAATCATAGGTGCGAGCTTGGACTGCATCATCTTCGATTCCTGATGGATCAAGGACAGCAGCTACCTGAATGGTGACTACACATCGACCCTGGAGCAGGACAGAACTTTATCTGAGAGAGAGCCCTTCTCGTTACCAGGGCAGGCTCTCGTGTCAGCATGACTCACACAGCAGACACACACCAGAGCAATCAGGCATCTGCTGAATTCAGACACAGGAGGAGCATGCGCATCTGGACCGGATGAGCCGAGCAGACACAGCTCTCTCTCCAGGAATTCCCTGTCCGTGGAGGAAAATCTTCCACATCTGTGAGAGGTCCTAAACCTCATTTTCTCTAATTCTTTATGAACTGTCTTGCACTTCAACTTTCAAAAAGAAAAAAAAAATGTTTTCTAATCTTTAAGATCATAGTCTAAGGGCTGGTGAGATAGCTCAATGGACACAGCCCCTGCTTGGGCAAGCACAGACCAGGGTTTGATCCCCGGTCCCACATGCCCTGCTGGCCCTGCCCCCAGGGCTCACCGAGCCAGTGATTGAGTCAGGGCATGGTGGCACACACCTGTAATACCAGTGCTGGGGAGGCTGAAAACAGGAGGATCACTATGAGTCTGAGCTATGTAGTGAGACCCTGTACCAAAAACGTAAGTGCAAAAAAAAGACCATAGTTAATTTTTCCTGCAAATACTACCAAAATGCAAGCGTTTCACTACTGATGAAATATACTGTACTATGGTTCTATGATAGATGATTATTTCTGAAACAATTTCAAGTCACAGCAGTTATAAGAATAGCTCCGGGAGCTCTGTCCCACTGCTTCCCATACATGAGGTGTGATCAAAATATACTGCGAATCTGCAGTTCTTAAAATGTATTACAGTAAAACACACATCGAATTAATCCTCCTCAAATCATTCCCTGTTGTTTCAAACACACTTATCCCACCATTTGTGCTATTTTCTAAAGCTGTTCTGGAAGTTTTCTTTCATGAGTGTTGTTTTAAGCTGTGATCTAAAATAGAGTGAATGCTGCCACCACATGACAAGGCTTATAAAAACATCAGTGTCCACTGTATTTGTTGGTCCTGGCATAGTGTGAATTCTGGCTCTTTGCCAAAGTCAAAATGATCATGAAAGGTAAGAGGCACCGGCAAAAAGAGCACCAAATAGTCACCATACTGGGGTACCACGGCCCCCTCCTCTGTGCCCACCCACTCCCCCTCCTCCTCACCCAGACCCCAGGTAACAAGTGAGAAAGAAAATCCACTTTCCAAGGCAGTGACTGCTGTGGGAGTTTTGGTAGCCACTCCCTTAACTCGTTAGAAATTGGTTGCTAAGGTCTCTGAAAGTGGTGAGACCCCAGAAATTCTGTTAGTGGAGAAAAACCCAGCTGAAAAGGAGGGCACTTTAGGCCAAACATATCTTGCAAGTAGATTTACAGGAGGATAAGTTCAAGCCCTGCCTAGGCAACTTTAGGAAGTTCCTGTCTCAAAAATTAAAAGAAAAAATTCAAAAGGTGTAGGCATGTAACACAGCTTTCTTTCTTTCTTTCTTTCTTTCTTTCTTTCTTTCTTTCTTTCTTTCTTTTTTTCTTTCTTTCTTTCTTTCTTTCTTTCTTTCTTTAAGATTTATTTATTTGGTACAGGTTCTCGCTACACAGCTTGGACTCATAGTGATCCTCCTGTCTCAGCCTCCGGAAATCAAACCTTAGTCCTTGCGTTTGCCAGGCAAGCACTTAGACCATCAAGCTATCTCCCCAGCCCTGTAATAAATACAGCATTCTACAGAGGCAATCAATCAATCAGGTTTCACACTTCTGAGAACTTTATTTAAACTTCAAACACTCTTAACCCTGTACAATAACAGTTTTTATTACCTTCACTTACAGAAAAGGGTAAACAATACTGGGAAAGTGTTAAAATTTTCACAGGCTACCCAACTTTCACCCAGCTAAATCACTCATTACGATTTCTCTTATTTAAAATATTTTTTTGCCCATAGCCATCATCTTCTTCTGACAAATCAAATATTCTTTCTATAATTTAAAAAGAAAATTTCAAATGAAAATATGTTGTTTACCCTGAAGTCAGTTAGGCTATTTTCCTTTCCAACCGACCGTTTACATCATTTTTTAAATGAATGCTGTCTGTAAGGACCACTATTATTTCCAATTAGAACTATTCTGATAAGTGAACCAATTATAAACCTGGGGCTAGAGCAGGCTGCGAAGGAGGGCGCTCAGAACACGGATGGCTGCTGCTAACACAGCAGACATGCCAAGACTTCATCACAGGTAAAGTCAGATAAACTCCAGCCCCAGCCAAATTTAACCATTATTACAGCATTAATGACCCATCACTAATGAGCAAGTTTTGCAACTTCATGAGCAAAACCCAGGAAAATAGGAAGGCTAAATAAACAGCACCATATTCCACTGCATGCTTTTTGTTAAGTGTGCAGAAAGATCAAGGTATGGCCCAACTGTGCAACCAGCCTTTTAGGAGCACAGGCTGCTTCCCCACCCCTCGCCACAGTGACCTGCGTGGAGTCCTTTCAGCTGGAAGCAGCAGAGAGGGCTCACTGTACACATGGAGTAAGCACAGCTACAGATCAAGTCTTTGCCCCACCCCAGGCCTGCACACGCATCTGAGTCAGTCACAGCCAACACAGCGTCTGGTTTGGCTTGAATAAGCAGCCATGGTCCCTTTCAAGGAGTTAAGGATTTTGAGTTCTTCTGTTGGAGCATGGCTGGGGTGTTTGTTGTGCCATTTATCATGCTGCAAAAATATTATTCTGAAACATTAAAGCCAAGGCTCTCCCATAACCCTCTAGCTACCTTCCCAGAGATAGAAGGGCCCTTGGCTATCTCCAGCTTCCTCCTCCTCGCCTGCCCACCTCAAGACCCTACGTGATACTGTTTTTGGATTTTTTCCCACAGTATACTTGACTTCCTCCTCCACTTCTCTGACTCACACCATCTTGTTGCAAAGGACAGCACCAAAATATGTCCTTAGTTTTTGTTTGGGTTTGGTTTTTTTTGTTGTTGTTGTTGTTTGGTACTGGGGATTAAGCGCAAGACCTTTAGGCTGAGTGCTGTCTGAGACAGGATAGCACTAAAGCCCTAAAGTGCCCAGGTTGGGCAGGAATTTGCCATCCTGTCTCAGCCCTCCAGAGTGCTGGCTGACAGGCATGCGGCACTGCCACTGGCTTTGTGATCAACATTTTAGTGCTGAAGTGAGTACTGCAATGACCCCGGCTTGCATTTATCCACAAAAGCCTCAAGTGTGTATATATATATATATATATATATATATATATATATATATATATATATATATATATAGCTGAGTAATACTCCATTATGTAAAAATACCGTATCATTTTATCCATGCCTCAGTTGAGGAGCATTTGGATTGCTTGCAACATAACAAACTGCACTGCTGTAAACATGAGAGCACATACATCGCTATGTTATGATGCTTTCAGTTCTTTCGGACAAATGCTCAGGATGGGGATAGCTGAGTTGAAAGGAACCTCCAATACTGTCCTTCTGAGGAACTGCCACACTCACTTCCATAACAGTTGCACCAACAGTGGAGGAGGGCTTTTTCCCCACAGTCCCTCCAGCACTTCTTATTGGTTGACTGCTTGATGGTAATCACTCTTTCTGGGGTGTGATGGAATCTCAAGTGTTGTTTTCAACGTTGAACATTATTTCAATTTTCACTTGCTCTTTGTATTTCTTCCTCTGAGAAGTGTATATTCATCTCAGATACCCACTTTTGAATTGTTCTTTGAAATACAGGGATCTGATTTTTTTAATTCTTTATATGTTCTAGGTAGAAGTCCTTTGTTTGAGAAAATGTCAGTTATTATGTTTTCCTAATTGGTAGGTTTTCTTTTTACACTGTTAATTTCTTTTGATGAGCAGAAACTCTTCAAAAGGATGAGATCCCAGGTGTTGATTCTTTGAAGTATTTCCTGTGAAGTTTGGTTTTCATCCATGAACTTTCTACCTGCCCCTAGGTCTTTAAGATTTCTATATACTTGCTCCTCTAGTAGTGTCGAGTGTTTCTGTTTTAATATTTAAAACTTTGATCCACCTTGACTGTATTTTAGTGCATGGTGATAGACACAGGTCTCATTTTAGTCTTAGGCATGTGAAAAACCAGTATTTCCAGCACCATTTATTAAAGAGTCTGTTTCTTCCAGTGAACATGTTTGACCTCTTTGCCAAAGGTAATGTGGCTGAGTGCATTTGCAGCTGTATCTTCATCTTCTCATCGGTCCCACTGATCTTCAGGTCTCTTTTATTGCCAGTACCATACTCATAAGTGCAAACATCACATTTTCTCAGTAGCATAAGAATTTGAAAGAATAAATAAAATCTGAAAGGTAAAATAGATACTGTGAAAGGGAAAGAATCTATTTAAAGAGAAGGAACAACTGGGATGAGGGAAAGAACAGAAGAGAGGAGGCGCATCATATATACGTGTATACACCACACACACACACACACACGCACACATCATATATACGCGTATACACCACACACACGCACACACACGCACACACACACACACATCATATATACGCGTATACACCACACACACACACACACACACACACACATAAAAGCTTGGATAATTCTACTGCTGATTTCTGCTGATGTACTGAAGGGAGCGGTTAATGCTTAAATGTTTTTTCTTCATTTTAATTGCTTCTAACATTTTTACACCAATTTTGCATGCATACATTTGATAATCTAAACAACTAATTTGAAGGCAACACTGTACAATATGACAGCCATTGTTGAATTCCTATCATTTAGTGAAATTTTTTATCATTTCTAATGGGATTTTTAAAAATTGTTTATATATATATATATATATACATAAATGAAAAGATTAATACAACCCCTGCTAGCTACCCTAACTCCAGGCCTAGCCATCCAGCCCCTAGGGCTCTGGTGTTAGCACTCAGAGCTTCTGTCTGTGCTTGTGTTTACTTGCAACATTCGCACTTGTCTTCCTCCCTGAACTGGGCAGAGCGGTGGCAGCATGCAGCAAGCTTTGCCCCTACATGTCTTCTGCTCTTTGCTTTCGAAGGGAAAATGCTCTTAAACTGTGAGTTCCAAGACATCAATTGGTTCTTCAGAAGGTCTATGAAAAGACCAAAGAAAGGCAGAACAGGCAGGGAGTGGTGTGTGGCAGGGTTTCCCTTCCTTGCCAGGGCAGATATAGGATTTAAACACCTTAGGGTATAAGACACCAGTGACTATGTTCCTCCTAGATGGATCTAGGCCAAAGACCAATTGAGACAAACAAAATACACAGGAAGGGCTCCAAAAAGAGGAATGAAGAGTCTCACTTCCTGACCCCGACCACATCTGAGACTTGGAAATCCACCTCAAAGTTTTCCTTCCCCCAGACATAGGTCTCCACAGATGGGTCTACTCCTCCCAACCACAGCCCCTGGATGTGTGGATCTTCTAGCTCCAGACAAAGAAAGTACTCTCTCTCCTAGGGTAGCACCGCAATAACATGCATAAAATTCTATCAATAAAGATAGAGAGGAAGGGGGGGGAAAAAGGAGGAGGAAGCGAGGAGAGAAGAAAGAAGGAGGGAGGTAGGGAGGAAACAACAACACAGGAAATGGAAAAAGAAGCCAATAGAGGGCCCGAAAGTTTGAGGAAATCCTAGAAACCTGAGGACAGATACAATCACTCTATGAGAATAAGAAAAATCATGGCCCAGACCATTGGAGGTGAGGGACACTTTTCCACAGGGGTCTTGGCTTCATTCTGCCCTAGTCAAAGATTAGGGAAGAGGGGGTTAGGGGGCAGCTGGGGAGCAAGACTATAAGAGCAGAAGCAGTGAAACACATATATCCTTCCTCTTCACTACAAAAACAGAACTCTTAAAGTTGGGAGCCGGATACAGAGATGTACTCAATGGCTAACCCTCCACCCCCAAATAGGACCTTTTCTGGGGGTAGGTATCCCAGAAGAGCTAAGAATCATTTTGGACCTCCACATTTTGAAAGGCACTGGCAAGCTCCACCCCCTTTCTCTGGCATTACCAGGGAAATACAGTTGGCCTGTTACTCTAACAAGGCCTATCTTGGAGACATGATGACTGCAGAGAAGATCAAAGGCAGTCCTCTCAGTTTATCCACAGAACTCTTAATTCATTAAGTCAAATCAACAACTAAGGATCAGAAGTCATTAAGAAAGATTTGAAAACAACATCAGCCTATAAAGCAACACCACGCTGCTAGGGAGGGGAGGGCAGGTAGAACATTCAAAAAGAAAAAGAAATCGAAAGTGACTGTTAAAATCAATAGTTTTGAGAAATAAAATGAACCATGCAAAACACCTAAGCTGTGATCTTGAAGGTACTACTGAAAAACGCCCTGGAACAAAATGAAAAGTTAAAAGACAGAGATCATGTATCCAGGAGAGATAATATATCCAGAAAAGAAAAAGTTCTGAGTTTCAGAAGCAGTTAAGACATTAACTTGATGTGGGGAGATTAGAGCATGAAAAAGTTATCCCCCTAACCAAGGCTATCATCCCTCAAACTGAACAGGCCCTGCACATGTTCAGCTGAATGCCTGAAAAACATCCCAGCTACATGAAGGTACCATCATGGATGGCCCTCTATACCCAGCTGGCAGGACAGAGCCCACGCTTCAGAAGTCACAGGGAGCCTTGCATTTCACTGGCAAGACAGCCAACTCATGGATGAGAACACCATGCCATGAGTCTTGGCATGAGGAGCAGCTGGTGTGCTTACAGAGCAGGAGTAACCTCTGTGTCTGTCTGCTCTGAAAAACATAATCACACCTTTTGCTGGCTACACTGATGATTACGTATATGTGACTGATCTAGCTTTGCAGTCTCCTCTAGCAGAGGTCTTGTCATCCTAACAATGGTGGCTTAGTATCTGTAAACATATGCATGGGTATGTAAAGGTATGCATCCTATTTACTGTAGCATATTAACATCCCAGGTGATATGCACAGAGGTTATTTATAGCACAGCCATCTGTAACCCTTCAAAAGCAAGCCATGCCTCTCCAGAACGCAGTGTCATTCACACTACAGGTCACCCCTCTCTCACACAAAGTTTCCTTTATCTGGTCTCTACCAACAGGGCTGGGAATCAGAATGGTGAGATTCCAAAGGGACCATCAGTAGATCTAGGAATGACTCCCTCCTGTAACTGGCTGCCTACCCTAGAAGAAGTGGATGGGCTTCAGGTTTTCCTGGACCGTCAGGGACCTGTCAAGACCAGTGGCTGTCATCTTTGCATGGAAAATCACCTAGAGTGCTCCTAGAACAGGCTGGCCTGGGTGCTGTCCCTAGAGATTCTGATTGATTGGCCTGAAAAGAGACCAAGGGTTTGGAACTCCCAGATGATTCTAACATGTGGTAAGGCTAACAGCCTTTTGGACAAGATAGCCTCTAAAGATCTCTTCAGCCCTGTGCAAGCCAGCGAAGGAATGGCTGAGACAAGAGTCAGCAGAACCTGGATTCAAAGCCATTTGGGACTCTGAGGGGGTTTCTTATCCTTGCAGAGTCCTGTCTTTCTCCGCTGGTATCATGAAGAACATTCCCTCACAGACACACAGAGCCATGAGGTCTAAATAAAATTATGCAAGTGAAGAACTGGGTGCAATAACCAGCATGAGGCAAGGGGTCGCAGAGGCTTACCGCTATTATTGTCACTACTACAATTGTACAATGAAAGCATCAGAGAAATACGTGACATCCCAAAGTACCCTGCCAGAATGGACTGACCAAAGGGACAGGCCAGGTGAACCAAGCCCCGATGGTAGAATGAGGTCATGGTGGCACCTGGGGCAGCCACCAGAAAGGTGACAGGTGCCACCACCCACATCACATACAACAGAGCAGGAATCTGCATCCATCAGAAGGCCATGGGAAAGGCTTCACTTCCCACAATGAACACACACTGAGGATGAAAGGGCTGGACTGGAAAGAGGAGTAAAGCAGTGGCTGCCAACATGCCAGAGAAGGGGAACAAATGCCAATACAGAACGGTTACCACAAAGACTTCCTATTATTTATTGCAAAGTAAGCTGGTGGCAGCACACCACTTATTTGCCTTGTGTGTCAAAAATTAAATTTTGCAAATTGATCTAATTGAGTCTAACACCACGTTGGCAATATGAACACCCCCACACACACACACACACGCATGAAGAGGGGAAGGGCATGGAGAAGTTTCATCTACCAAGTATTTAGTGGTTGATAAATTTAAGGCATTTATCTGAAAAAATGGTTACATCAAAGTTGTACCAAGAATCTGCCAACTATTTTTTTTAACCTGGCTTTTTAATGCCTCCTTTTGCCCAAATCATACTTAAGCTCAGAACAACACAAAATTCCTCCTTGTTGTATTCACTTCCCATATCACTTTTTCCACCACACCCTTTTCTCAGCACTATGGAGCCAGCCAAAAATAATCTGGCCAAATTAAAACCAATGGAAATGAATGCCACTCTCCACAGAACAGGTTTTGAACGCCTTTTAATTTCATTTTTCCAGAGACTAAAAATAAATCAGGAGAGCCTTCAATTCAAAACCAACATACACAAGTTTTATAAAGTTCTTGGGTAGGGAAGGCAGAACCAAAAATTTTCTTTCTCTTATTTTCTGTGACACTAGTGCCCTGAACTGGTGGTATAAAAGCCCTACCTGAGTGATAATGAGGTTTAATTAATTTAGAGAATTTGTTTCTAACCTTTAACTTAGGATTCAAAATCTGGCTTTGTCCACCAGGCCACGACAAGGCTGGCAAGAGTGTCCAAGTGCTCAGTTGGCACCTACAACAATGGCCAATCTGGACACTGAAATCTATATCCAGAAATAAGGAACTGGGCTGCACTGAAAATCCTGGCTGGCAGCTGCCCTCCTTGCGGTAGGCATTGTCATCTCTGTGCACCTCTGGGTGGAGTCTACCCCGCAAACAGAGAGGCGCATTCTTTGGCTTTTGCCTTGATTTTCATGATATGAAGTAAATCTCCTTCACTTTGCTTCTGAAACCTGTTTCTCCTACAAAGAAGAAAGTGAGTAATTGCAAAGGTAAAACAAAGCACCAACAGCCAAAGGAGGGCTGCACTCTCCTCTGTGCGTTATGCCTCATTAAATAGCCTCCTCCTCCAACGAGTCCATCTGGTCACTCGGTGTTGCTTTCAATGATAAAAGCTTCCTAACGGCTCCATTAAAGCGCTGAGCCACACTGAGGAATTCCCATAGGTAATGAGATTATTCTAATCCCTGATTGATGAAGTATTTATCTAAGCAAAAAAACAGAAATGAAGACTAATCAGAGTGGGGGGAAAAGATGAGAAAGTAATTACCAGACAAAGGAGAGGAGATTGCGCATCTTCTTTGACACAAAAATACCTCAAGGTCATAATTACTATGGAAATTTTATACAATTTCTCAGAAAATGTCTCTTAAAAAATTTTAGAATGTAACAATCGAGAAGTGAAATGCAAAGTTAATTAGTTTTGGTCAAAGGTCACTTCATAACACTAAATTACAGTACAAATGATTGCCAAAGTGAAGTTTGGAAAAATAGTTAAATTAAACTTGAACTGTAGTGGGGCTTAAGCTGCATAAGCCATAGCCCATGCTGGGAGGTTTGCTCACTACTTGTCAAATCTTCCAAACAGAACACATTTCCAAATGGTTAAGGTTGAGAATAAAACTCAGAGGAAGCAGCTCTCAGAGTAACACTCTTGAGTTTTCCTCTTACTGGGAAGTAAGCAGCTTGGGTAGGCAATCCTTACTTCATTCTGCCTTTCATTTAAGGATAGAAAAAGTTGCAGCAAACTAATGGAGTTTTAAGCCTCGAAGGTCCTGGGAAGCACCCAACAATGTGCTCCTAACAAACATTCTTGCCCTTTTGGCTCTGTGAGCAGCACCATGGCGGTAGGCAAGAACAAGCGCCTTACGAAAGGCGGCAAAAAAGGAGCTGAAAAGAAAGTGGTTGATCCATTTTCTAAACAGGACTGGTACGGTGTGAAGGCGCCGGCGATGTTCAACATAAGAAATATTGGGAAAACACTCATGACCAGAACTCAAGGAACCAAAATTGCATCTGATGGGCTCAAAGGTCGTGTGTTTAAAGTGAGCCTTGCTGATCTGCACAATGATGAAGTTGCTTTTAGAAAATTCAAGCTAATTACTGAAGATGTTGAGGGCAAAAACTGCCTAACTTCCATGGCATGGACCTCACCCATGACAAAATGTGCTCCATGGTCAAAAAATGGCAGACCATGATCGAAGCTCATGTTGATGTCAAGACTGCCAATGGTTATTTGCTTCGACTATTCTGTGTTGGCTTTACTAAAAAAAGCAACAATCAAATACGGAAGACCTCTTACGCTCAGCACCAACAGGTCCACCAGATCCAGAAGAAGATGATGGAAATCATGACCTGAGAGGTGCAGACAAATGACTTGAAGGAAGTGGTCAATAAACTGATTCCAGATAGCATTGGGAAAGACATAGAAAAGGCTTGCCAACCTATCTACCCTCTCCATGATGTCTTTGTCAGAAAAGTAAAAATGCTGAGGAAGCCTAAGTTTGAGTTGTGAAAACTCATGGAGCTTCATGGTGAAGGTAGTAGCTCTGGAAAGGCTACTAGGGATGAGACTGGAGCTAAAGTTGAACAAGCTGATGGATATGAACCACTAGTCCAAGAGTCTGTTTAAGATCCAGATTTTTAATAGTGTTAAAGTCCTATTTGTGAAAATAAATAAATAAATAAAACATTCTGGCGGCAGTAGGGAAGAGGCATCTTTTGTAATCTTTTTCTTAAAGGTGCTCCCTTCCGAAATTATAGAAACTTGAGAGGCAACAAAGCTGGGAATCCCTTAGGTGACTATATTTGCAAACTGTATATCCAACAAGGGTTAGCATTTATAATACCTATGCAAGTCCACAAAAGCTCCGTAGGAAAAAAGCAAACGACACAACCTTAAAATGAGCAACAACTGAACTAGATATTTCTCAAAGATATACAAATGGTCAATAAGCTTATGAAAAGAATTGGTCAACATCATTAATCTTCAAGGCAGAGATAACCATCTCACTCCAATAAGAATGACTCTTATCAAGAAAACAAAAGATAGCAAGTGAAGGCAAAGATGTGGAGAAAATAAAACCCCTGGGCACTATCGTTGGAAATGTAATTTAGGGCAGCCAATATGAAAGAATATGGTGGTCCTTCAAAAAGTTAAGAAATATAACTGCTATGTTTCCCAGCAATCCCACAGCTGAATATATGCCAAAGAAATTAGTATATCAAAGAGACATCCACACTCCCATATCTATTATAGTAGTATTCCCAAAAACCAAAGCATAGCAACAACTTAAGTGTCCACTGACTAATGAATGAATGAAGAACGTGTAGCCCACATACACAATGGAATACTCATTAGCCATAGCAAAGAATTGGACCCTATTATTCCCAACAACATGGATAGAAATGCTCAGTACAATAAGCCAAGCAAAGGAAAACAAGTACCGCATGACCTCACTCATCTGCGGAATATGAAAAAAGTTGATCACACAGAAGCTGAGGCCAGGCAGAGTGAGGGGTAGGAGAAATGGGAGAAACGAAGGTACAGTTAGACACAAGTTAGAAGCTCTGTTGTACTATTATTGCATAGTGGTAGGGTGACTATATAGAACCATCATGTACTATGTTTCAAAAAGGTAGAAGGATTTTATATGTTTCCAGTATAAAGAAATGATAAGTGTATGAGACAGAAATGTGTAACCTGGTCTAGCTGTCCCCTCAAAGCCTCATGCAGTCAAAGGTGAAGCTTTTCAGAGGTGGCTGGATCTAGAGAGTGGGATGCTGGGATTAAGGGTATGTGGTTATTAAATTAATCCTGATTGGTCTGACATAGTTCTGGGTGTGGATAATGGAAAGGTCCACCCTGGGTGTGAGTGCTACCCTCGCTAAGGGCATGTAGCCTAGATAGAATAAAGGGGACCGAAAGCAAGCTGTGTCATCATTGCTAACTCACTGCTTCACTGCCTTCTGCCTGCCATGGACTGTTTTACCTCTGGGATGCCCCTCTGCCATGCTAACCTGCCTGGCACCAGCCAACTATAAACTGAAACCTCCACAGACTATAAGCTTCATTCAACCTTCCCTCCTTTGATTTTAGGAATAGGATTAATTTGTCTCAGTAATGAGAAAACTACAATAACTAAGACAAACACACAGTTCATACATGCCTTGAAGTACCATGTGGTATCCACTAAAGATGTATGATTTTATGTGTTTATATAACAGTTAAAATATATTTTACAAAGAAAAAAAAACCACACAGGATCTTGCTGGACCCACACCCCATTTTTTATAGCCGTTACCAAGTTGTTCGACAACTTCTGGGAAATCTTAGTAAAACCAAAAAATCTGTTTCTCTTCAGGACACTTCTCCTGGGGGCCATTACAATTTTGCCTTCCAGACAAGGCCTGGAGGAAATGTCTTCCATCTTTAGTTCAGACAAAGGTGAAGAAAGGGTGGAGGTGAGTATCGTTCCCCCTCAGAGGATGACAATCGGTTCTGGTCAGCAAAACTTTCCCAAAGGTCTGGGCAAAACGTAATTCTTAACTTAAAAACTCGGAACCTGGCAATTTCACTTCTCATGGAAAAAGAATACAGGTTGATATGATTTTCAATGGTTTTTATTGATCAATTTTTTAAAAAATGCATAAAATTTGCCATCTCTGCCATTTTCACATGCACATCTAGGCACTGCTCAGTGCTTTCGGCCTGCTGTCGTCCACCTCTAGAACTCATCCCCAACCCACTGACCCTTTGATCTTGGACTTCTGCCCCGATAGCCATGAGCAAATAAATGTCCATTGACGAAGTCAAAAACATCAAAAAAGAAAAGTAGGATTCTATTATAAGCAATTCTGCAAAATGCGCTTATTCCACTGAGCCATCTCCGGGGCCCTAAATCATTTAGAATAGCTGAAAGCAAACCTAATGATATGTCAAAGACAAAAGCGACTTCATTGGGCATGAAGACAAGGAGCATCACAAGCCACCTGGAGAGAAGTTGCAGGTGACACCAGGAAGACCTCCTGGGAGCAGGCTGCCTTAGATCAGAGCATGCAGAGGATGGGCACCCACGGGCGGGCCAAGCCATTCCTGGAACCATGCAGTGGAGACAGCAAACGCTGATATCAAGGCCTCAGCAGACTGGGGCAATGTCAACACCAAGAGGCTGCTGGCCTCTTTCTCCTTCCCACTGAGCCAGCAAGGAGTGTTCGCTGACCCACAGCCCTACCCCACATACCCCACTCCCAAGAGAACCTCTCCTACCTGTTTGCATTTCACAGGTGAGCCATTTACCTTCTCTGTCCAGAGATCCTCCAAATTGCTTCCTCGCTCTCATGGAACCCAAGACCTGCTGGATGCCAAGTTCCCCTTCATTTCAACAATGGGCAGAGAATTAATAAGATTATCCTATTTCAGCACCAGCAGAAACACCTAGGGAAAGGAGATCTAGAAACAAGGGAAAGAGAAGTGGTGAGGATGAAAGATCTACACACAGAGGGTGAGGCTTCCAGAAAAACAGGAACATAACAGGAATGCTCAGTTTACAACACCTTGTAATTCATGAAGTCCTCTAGATGTATTATCTCCTCCATGCAATGATCCTAACTAAATAGGAAATGCAGGTTTCATTTAAAAATATTTAGCCTATCACCTCTCAAAATGCTCTCATTCCACAACAGAATATCAATAAACCCTCTCTTCTCATGAAACAACTGACCATAAAAAAGTATCCTATTGGGGCTGGGGAGATGGCTCAGTGGAATAAGTGCTTTCCTGGGAAGCACAAGGTCCTGAGTTCAATCCCTGGTTCCACCAAAACAAAGTATCCTATTTAAGAAACCACTTAAGGAAAGGATGAAAGGAAGGCTAGCTCCAACGTTTAGCCACTTTATGCACTCCACTACCCGCCCTGAGCCTATATGCTCCAATAATCAGAAATCACAAATAAGAAGTTACTCAAAAGGCATAAAACTCCCTCGGTCTGGTTTCAATTCACTCCTTCTGACCTCTGGCCTATAGACTACATAATATAACCAAACACCCAGTGGTGGCGATCATACATATACACACAGGGGTGACATGACATCTGCAAAAGCCCAGCATTACTCAGAGCTACCAGAGCTGTTAACCACTTTTAACTCTCATGTACTTTTCATTCTTAAAAATCCAAGTTTACTTTTTAACTGAAATTGTGTTCTTAAAATGCTACTTCACACTTTAGATAAGTTGTTGAGCACAGACATCAAGGAAGTATGAAATAAGCAGCATTTACTACAAGATCTTCTGTGCTGTCTGTATCCCACAACCAACCCCACACAAGGCCAGACTGTTTAAAGCCAACTGAATGAAATATGGCATGCTGAGCCACTCTTTCTGCCATCTATGAAAGGCAGGCGGCACTGAGAACAAAGAGGCAGTCTCTTTAACCCCAGATTTCGCCTCTGAGGGAAAGGCACGAGGAGCAGGGCTCACACCCCCAGGCTTCCCAGAACTGGCAGATGGTGGGTCAGAGGGCACCGGAGACTGAAAGGTTGCTCACAACAGGTGGGTGATCTGAGAGATAACAGGGGTGAGAACACTTAGTAAAGCTTGAAGAAATGACCTTTAATTTACCAGCATCTGTACCACACCTGTGTGTTCTCACTGGGATGATTCACTGAGCTCCAAGCTACAATCTGTACCTTTAGCTCTCCAAAAAGGTATTTTTAAAAAAATATTTCTTACTAAGCAATCAGGCAAAAAAGAAAATCTTTAAATCTGGCTCTACTGTCTCCTCTAACTAGAGAAAGAGACTACCTCTAACATTCCTAAGAGGGAAAACAGAGGAACAAAGAATTCCTTAAGGGCAAGTAGGTACCATGCAAAAGCAGGAGAGACTACAAAGACCCAGCTAGACACAGCTCCCAACCAGGACGAAGAGTAACAATGGATATGGAGCAAGGGAGGACCTAGAAACAAACTCCAAAGAACACACTCAGGGCTGGCCAGATAACTCAGAGGATTAAAACGTCTGCTTAGGTAAAGCACAGGGTTCAATCCTGTGCACCATGTGCACTGCCAGCCCTGCCCCCAGGGCATACTGTGATGGTGATTGAGACTGAACATGGTAGAGCATGTCTGTAATCCCATCTCTTGGGAGGCTGAAAACCAGGAAGGATCTCTGTGGGTCTGATCTGTGTAGTTAGATGCTGTACTAGATAGATAGATAGATAGATAGATAGATAGATAGATAGATAGATAGATAGATAGATAGATAGATAGATAGATATTAAGAAAGAACAGAACAGACAAACACACTGCAAACTATTCATGCTGACCTACCACCTCAGGGAAAAGACTATGACTTCTGGGTGACAGGAATGGGCTCTGAGTTTTGTTGTTAATAGAAACTTGCTGGGCTATTTGGCTGAATGGGAAACACACCAGGTAGTATTTAGACTTTACTTAGCACTTCACATGTGTTGGGTATGGTGGAAACCTCCCTGAAGGCTTACAAATAAATCGGAGGTATTTTATTGCCCCATTTTGCACGAGAGAAAAATGAAGTGCAGAAAACCGACCTGAAGTACAAATAGATAATGGGGAAAAGATCTGAAGAAGATCTAACTGCAAAGACACACCCATCCTGTATATTACAAGCTGCCACTGCAGTTTGGAAGAGTGACTTTGACAGGATAGGGAAAATATGAAGTAACAGCAAGGCAAAGAAAAGCTCACAAATATTATCCTTGCCTAAGGATGGAGGCAAATCCCTTGCAACAAAACCACGAATGTAATATAAATTTCCACACTTTTAGAATATTTCTAAATTTTACAACTAATAAAGACCTTTACATGCTATTCATCTTTAAAGAAAAAACCGAGATGCAAATGCCAGTTTGCCATAAAGCCATCTCTGTCCTCTTTTTCTCACCCAGCATTTTCAACACAAATTTGCTGAGCGCCTCCTAGGTGTATTACGTCTTTAAGATTCCAACTAATTGTGTCCCTTAGCTTTCCACTTAAAAATTATACATACTCTTGAGGGTCGGGGAGATGGCTCAGTAGAATAAGTGCTTGCCTGGCAAGCGCAAGGGCCTGAGTTCAATCCCCAGTTCCAAAATAAATAAATAAATAAAATGTTAACACGAGAAACAACTTTTGGGCTGGGGAGATGGCCCAGTGGAATAAGTGCTTCCCTGGCAAGCGCAAGGACCTGAGTTCAATCCCTGGTTCCACAAAAAAAAAAAAAAAAAATTCAGATAATTTAGAAACAAAAACAGGGGCCGGGGAGATGGCTCAGTGGAATAAGTGCTTCCCTGGCAAGTGCAAGGTCCTGAGTTCAATCCCTGGTTCCTTCAAAAAAATTATACATACTCTGTGTGCTTTAATCTTTAATCTACCCAAATAGATTTACCCAAAAATGTATCAACAATGTTTAATGAAGCATTGAACATAAGCTCTAAGTTGTGGAAAAACTGGAAGTTCTCATTACAGAAATGTCCATATTTCAATAAATAAATTACAACGCTGCTACCACCACTGCCTTGCAAGGGTCATTTACATCAACCAAGCAAGGATAGCTTATATGACACATGGTCTCAGAGTCGGTGAACTCTGCTGACTTATCACTTGTATGGAAATTGTAATGTTTTGATGCACATATAGTTCTGATAAGTGTAAGACTTTTTTGGTTTCTCCAGAAGCCTCTTCTGCGACTAAGTCAGGTTTACTTTTCCTAATTTCAGAAAAACAAACAGAGCTAAATCATACTCCAAATGGCTTAGATCTTACAGTTTAAGGGTTGATCAGTGCACGTGTGCATGCACACATACACACACACCTCACACGGGGAAATCATAGCCAGTCATGGTGGCACACACCTGTGTCCCAGCATTTGGGATACTGAGGCAGGAGGATTCCTGGGAGTTCAAGGCCAGCCTGGGCTACATAGTAAGTTCAAGATCAGTCTGAACTATGTAAGACCTTATTTATTTATTTTATAGAGGGGTCTACAGAGTGTGCAAGGGCTCACTACTGCATTGGACTCGTAGCAACCACCTGTTTACAGCCTCCCAAGTGCTGGGATTATAGGCACACATCACCACACCCAGCCTCAAAGGCAGTTACAGCATGCCCCAGGGATGGGGCAGGCATGACAGGCCCAGGGATTGAACCCCCAGCCCTTGTGTCTGCCTAAGCACGTGCTTTATACATCAAAAAAGAAAAGAAAAAAAAAGGAATAACATGATTTTTGCAAAATTTCAACCATTGTGAACCTCCCAAACTATTACTATAACAAGAAGATGCATTTAAAGTCAAGAATGAAAGGGAGCCGATCTAAGCTTACATCACACACACCCATTCAGCGAACAAACAACTAGTGCTCAACAGGAGTAAACAAGTTAAAACAACAAGCACATTCCCTCCAGATCCTATATTTCGACCTTTTCCTCTGCGACTCTGAAGTTGTGTTGCAAATGTCAGTTCACCTGAAATCCTTAAGTTTCCTTAAATGTACTAGGGCAGGTTTTGATTTTGTTATTCTTGAAGGGATCCTCTAGCCATTAAAAATTTTGATTCATAATCAGCAGGTGTCAATGTTTTTAATTTTTATTTTCTGAAAATAATAAAGGGAAGCTACAAAAAAAAAAAAATCCCCACTAACAATGGTAACAAATGCTTTCCACCTAAGATCAGAAATAAGGCAACCTGTTCTTCAAAGTCCTAGGCAATATAATAAATCAGCAAAAAACGAATTAACCCAGCCAGGATTCACACATAGAGTTCTCATACTCGGGCACACAAGTTCCACTAAGCCTCAGTTCCCGGAAGGAACAGCCTGGTTCCTTTGGGCTGCACTGCGTGGCAAGGGTGTAACAAACACCCACATGAAGGCATCAGTGCTGATTTACAAATGCTGAACCCAGAGAAGAGGACCCTGCTGGAGGCTGTGGACCACACAGTGACTGCAAGGTGTCAGGATTACCTCAGGTGGAGGAAAAAAAAAAAAAACCACTTCTATCCACTGAGGAAGGCTCAACAGCCTCCTAGGGAGAGAGCATCACACCCAGCAGTGAGATGAGGACCAAGATCCAAAGAGATGGAAAGAAGTGTGACCCAGGAAAGAGCAAACCAAGAGAAAAGAGCTGGCCCAGCACAAGGGCAAGAGACCTTCAAGGAGTTCAAGGAGGTGGGCGGGACTTGAGGGCACCGCAGGGCAACTGTTCCTCCTCTCTTGCAGCACAACCCAGCCCTACCCAGTAGGCTGCAGTCTTCTTCCCTGACCTAGGAAGCTAAGCTCTTCTGTTCTAACCTTTTTTTTTTTTTTTTTTTTTTAAATCTTAGAGCCTAAGAAATTTGCTGTGCTTGCACTGAATTCCAGGAGCAAAGTGTTATCTGTACCAACTTCACAATTAATGAAATATCACAAACTTTTTGATCATTTTAACAACTGTTGCAGGGGTGGGGGGACATGCCAGCTGTTGTATGGAAGCAAAGGAACACAGAACTCACCTATGGCTCTTACAAGACACAGAGTAGCCGACTGGTAATGCAGCCCAGGGTCTCTCTAGGCTAGGGCCACCATGGGGGCAGTGTACAGACAGATGCTCAAAACAGCATCCCACTGTCTTAGCCAGTAAGATCCAAGAAGGGTGCAGAAGACTTAGGAACACAGAAAATCAAATCCAGCTTGACCACACACAGGTATAAGAGGCCACATGAGCACATAGGCAAGAGCACCAACGCGGACAGCAGAAAGAACACCTAATCGATCAGTGGTCCTGGGTTTACAGCTGAGACTTGGCATGCTCAGGGTGGTATGGCCATAGATGGTCCTGGTATTTCAAATGACCGTCACTCCCCTGTGGCTGTTTTCGCCTTAAAGATAGAAGATATCAGAGGAAACAATGTTTCTATGTCTCCAAAAGTTTTTTAGTCTGTGCACAACACAAAGGTTTAGAAGAAAAAAGTCTTTTTGTGTGCTAGAGAGGCTTGGAGTATCCCAGAGATAGATAAAATAATGGTCCTCAGGGGATTCACCCTGAAATATGTGGTAGATGCATCAGTCATCCATTTAATTTTACTTGAGTAGATAGAGGTTTAACGATTAATGTTACACAGGACAGATGGCTGTGGGCATCTTTACTGTGCCTGGAGTGGTCCGCTCCACATTCATATGCTGAGTGGGTAGCCAGGCAAGGGACACAACATAATCTTTATGAACTTTTCATTCCTGTTCACAGGCAGTAGACAGGTCCATAAAGGCTTAGTGCATGTACGCACAAGGAGAAAGGCCTCTAAGACACTGAGGAAGATGTTTTGGCAAGGGGCTCAAACTGTTTAACCTAAATGTAACTTCCTTTCTCACACTAGTACAGCCTCACCCGCTGAACCAAACCTCCCCCCCCCCCCCCC